>CAJQZM010039293.1:0-28841 GCA_907164665.1 Colias nastes | reverse complement strand
TATACTACTCGATACTAACAAAATTGTTTTAAATAACTATAAAAAATACCATTGTCCGTTTCGATATTCCACAGAAATATAATGACTCTAATGTCTCGTATTACACGGGTAGTGTGCTTATGTTCCAAGCCATTTGTCGAGGGTAAGTTTAAACGGCGAAAAAACGTGACAAGAAAACAGAACTGTCACATTAAGCTTTCTTTATGTCCAGCGCCATAACATTTTGTATTGTGTAGATTAAAAGATAATGTTTATAGCTTATGTAAGTGCTCAATGGCTGTAATGTTATTTGTTTAACGCTCAACTGTTTTTAAAACTGCAATCGGTATCGATTAATGGATTACAAAATATATGTTTTTTTCACATTTTCGCATTGTACTTTAAATTCCTTATTCGTAATCGGCTGACAAGGCCTTATTTATGTGAGAAGAGAGAGGATAGGGTAAATAAAATTGACTTTTTACCTGTAAACCACCCAGGGGCATCCGCAACAATATAGCTATTTCATGCTACTCCTGCGGGTTAGATACACGAGAACATAAAGGCTTTCGAAAAAGCGTCTATATATCCATAGTTTTAGATACAGGGTAACTAAAAGGTATGTACATTCTTCTACATTTTCAGGGTTTCGCAGAATAGGTAGGAGCGGTTTGCAATACACGCGTAGTATCATATTGCTTTTTCTTTTTTCTTTACGTTAGGATTACACCTAGTGTAATAGTAATGGTTATCAAGTTATTAAGAAAAACGTACCTACATCTAAACGTTGTAGTTTGATACTAAATTCCATTGAATTATGGCAGATACAACGACATACGATAAAATATTTTTACATACGAAGATAACAAACTTGTATCCAGAAAATAATTCCACTACATTTGGCTACTTCGACTTTATTAGAGGACGAACTACTTCCCAGTAATTTATTCCCTTGTTTATGTAAACCTCTTCGATTAACGCATTTCTTTCAGTTGCGTAATTTGTTTTTGGGCTGTAATTCCGTATATTTGTCTTGTAATAGGAACGGCACGTGACTTGAATATCTACAACTGTGTATATTTATAATGTAATGAATTGAAGGGTACACTGAAAATATAACACAATAAATTAATGCAAGATTTGTATGTACATTGTTACCAATAATATACTTTTCACTTTTACATTTTATTCTTAATTAAAAAAAGAAAAATGAAATTAGGTGCAGTTTTTCGAAAGCTATGCGTGTTAATACTATTCGGGTTTTTATTTTTATCTACGAAGAAGTAAATATTAGAAATGAAAGGTTATATTTCAGTAAAAGATTTTTAAACTAAAACGTAAAACAATATAACAAATCAACGAAGTGAAATAAGATAAAGATTATAGCCCAGCAAAATGCTCTTTAAAAGCGATCTTCAAATGTTTCTTGATTTATCTCAAAGGGTAAGAAAGTTCTAATTTATGAGATATATTTGATTAAAAGTTAACCGTAGCAAAATCTAGATACCTGTATTAATTGTAAATGAACACTTCAAAATGTTTCATTCATTTCAAATATAATTATGGATATAAATTCACAATACATATAAGTTAGCATCGAGATAGAGTTTGGAACATGTTTATAGTAATAGAATGGACATGAATAGGAACAAATTATTATATAATTCGCATTCTATACCTTTTTGTGTTTTAAAATAGTTTTAATAATGTTTATACTATTGCAATAGTAAAAAACGACAAATATTGAACTAAATGGAAAGTTCCTAATTGACAATTAAAAGTAAAAACGTCCAGTTGAGCCGACAGCGATAATTATATGAAGCTTTAAAGCGGAATTGCTAATAAAAGTAAAATGAATCCGATTAAACATCGCACATTCGCTCCATTTGGCACAATAAAAGTTCGATAGAGGCCCATACATTTTGAATAGGGAGCAAAAAAATTAAAACTATGTACTGAATCATGGTATCCATTTATCGTTGGACATACCCGGAGGATTTGGCAACCGAAACATGATTGTGCACTTAGCCGAGGGCTCGGACTCCATGTATTTCTAACATTACACGCTTCCCCTCTTCACGTACTCCTATATATGTAATTACAACAAAAATAACAAGAATTTTGTATACAACCCTGCAAAGGTGTACTTTAATTGTTTTATGTTTTATTACTTTATTCATTTTCTATACTTAACTGTGGTAATTTTCCTAGAATCAGTTAATAAAGAAGGACTTGGAAATCCCTTCTTTGACATCTGTTTGAAGAATTGAACTCTACTGGCTTATACTACGAATTACTCCACCACTTTACGGGTGGATTATGGTTCATATAATTTGTTGATAAAGAATTTTACGACATATTTAATTATGGCGACTAATAAGTTTGTACATGAAACAGTATATTTTTTTTATTTCCTTAGCATTAGTAACTGCAATTATTATAAGTCCACTTGTATTGAGTTTTACCCTAGTCTAGTTTCTAACGGCCAATGATTATTGTGAACTTAATTAGATATCGATCGCAGTGCTTTGGGGATTTAAGCCTATTTGATGGCGACTAAAGCATATTGCTTTGAGACGAAACAGGTTTCCATGATACCATCAATTATTTCACTCTATAATGTCACATTCTTATTGCCTGGTAGAAATGAAACACTGATGACCGTAAAAAATAATGTAAAAGTTAAGGTCTCATTAATTTTAAGAAATAATTTGGTAATTGGTAAATTAAAACATCTTTAATAAGGCTTAATAACCAGAGTAATGAATACCAACATAATATCCTATTTGTTCCAAAAATTAGCGCATACAAAATTTGTGTAAAACACGTTATTTTAATGAAGTGGTTTTATCTCTTGCCTGATGATAATGACGCATTTCGACAGCTGTGTATCGAATGGTTTCAGAAGGATTTTGTTGACGAGTACCTGTCGTGAGCAAAATAATGATACTAGTATATTTTCATATTCTAACGAGGTGTACGTTCGGGATGAAATGTAAATATTTTTAGTTATTTGGTGTAGGTACGTATGTTATGTTTGCTTTAAGAATTTACCGTGTTATCGCTTAACGGTCAATATCGGTAGAGTATCTATCCCATAATAATATTAGAAATTAAATAAACAAAGTAGTGATTTGTTTAAATATTGACTCAAGATTTTTATTTGCTGTACCTATCTATAGAAAGATTACGTAAGCAAATATAATTAAATGAATACGAGTTAAAAAGTTAAATCTAAATTTATACTAAGTACTTCAAACATTTTCTGTATATTTTTGTTTAATAAAATCAGAGAAAAACTTTTTTTCGTAGTTTAACCTAAAAACATTAAAATTATTTGGCCGTCCGTAAATGTCATTTATAAAAATCCGATTACAGCGACTTTTACGTACGGGAAATGCGAAAATGTTTAAGCTGTAAATAAATAGGTTTGTTTTGCTTCACGTCAAGAGGATTTAATTTTATGAAAGCGATGTGTATCGTCACGGACGGCGGCAAGGAAAATCGGAACGTGCGGTGGTGCTGGCATAAATTTTCATAACAAAAACAACAACGAATTTTCAAACAGCTGTTCAGAGTTGAGAACTGGCGGCCATTAAACCTTCTGAAAATCGCTTTATACTTTCGCGATAACGACAGGCTCCAATACTTTGTTCCACACAAATATTTTTGGACTTTGATTAATCTTCTAACTTCAAATGGAGTTTCGAAAACGTTAAGGGAATGTATTGCGAACATATTGTTTGAAAGAATTACGTAAATTGCAGGCAGTAATTTATTACAAAGCTGGACTGGACTTTGACCTAAAATCGCGTTTATATAGGGCTATTATAATAATTACTTTAAACTTTATAATTCCAGTGTTATCCAGTGCAATCAGTTTTTCTTATACAATAGTTAAATCTCGACCTAACAAAATTTTTGTACATCTCCGCCAGCGAAGCTTCATTCGAGAATGCACAGCGATGTATATTCATAAAACAATGGAATATTAAAGTATCGAATAGTATAAAAAAAACAAAATATATATTTTCGAAACAATTTTGGATATGTATTATGAATGTTTCGTGACATTTCCATCCATCATATTATGTGGCGTATTTGATGTTTTAGCCTTGGTTTTAGCCAATTGATATGTATCATGTCTCCATATTAGCGTCGTCTTGACATTATAAGCTACTGTCTCTAACTTTTTTGTAATTCCAACACGTCGTAGCCCCAGTGTGTTCTGCTTTGTAGTACCTACGGTCCTTGTTATTTGAATATGTATGAGTGGCGGTCGCAATGTTCGTGCCGCCCGCCTATATGAAAATGTGATGTTCCGATAAATTGTCAAAAGGGTTCATCGAAATTGGAAAATGGACACCAAAAATGTCAGTGTCAAATGAATTGAATCGTTTATTCCCATCTTTGATATTCTCGCGTTACTTGCGATAAAATATTCATTACTTTGCTCCCTCGAAATTAACTCTTGGTTAACTGAAGTTTGACTTAGATGTAATAATATTATTTTATTTTTATAACAAAGTCTACAGTTTATAAAATTTTTCTCTCTTAAATTTCCGTAGATATATTTTTAACAATGACTTTTATAACGAATATAATAATATTAAACATTGTATATTTCAGTGCAAACTTTGAAACCATAAAAACTCCAGCCGATATTATGGTAGAGCCGAGTGAAAAGGGGTTCTTACGTTACATTGTGATAGATATAAAAGCATAAACGTTGATACAGGTGTGTGGAGTCAATCCTCTTTTGCCAAAGCTTTCGACCTCACTAAACCCCTTTTAAGTAACATGACTTTTAACTTTGTGACCCATCTTTGCTTTAAAGTGCTCTGGAGCTCAGGATTTATGAAACTCGCGATATTATAGATGGCTGTTGACCCAAGCTCAGAAAGGAAAAAAAATAGAATGCCGTACAGTGTAATATAAACGGAGATGTTACATCTGTATGCATATTATAGCGTATCTTATAAAATAGAATATATTGCCCTAAATATTTATTTATACTATGCATGTAATTTACAAGATAAGTTTTGAGATTTTTTTAGGCATATGGAATGCTTTTAGAACATTATGAATTATTATGTACCATTTAATTTATAGTTCGTTTAAAATAAGGAAAATTATAATATTAAATATACAACCTTTAGCTAACCAATATCAAACAAAACAAAGGTCCCGTTTTACCGCTTACCCATCAATTTTAATAACCATATATTGCCATAATTTGGGAAGAAAGTAAGCCAATACCGCTATCGAAGGCGAAAATATAGGCAATAAGAGACAAGCGCGTAAATCGCGTAAGCCCGGGCTTCGACGGCCGCTAAGCTTCGGTCTCCGCGCACGCATTCGCCCGCATTACTTCTAATTGTGATTTAATGGCAGTCTCCCGTCCGCATGACCTTAAAAATCAAATCATATTCTCATGGAAATTTATTGCGACGTTATGAAACTAGTAAATAAAATAGGCGTTGTTGTTTTCCTTACAAAAGGTCGTGTAGCAGAAACAATGCAAGTCTTTGTTTCAGAAACCAGCTCTAATATTCTATTGTTGTGCGAAACTTTAATGAGATTTCAACATTCCTGAGTTGATAAGCACAGTTGTATATTATGTTTAATATTAATGAATGTTTATTCATATTGTTGCTTTAATACAGTGCGAGAGAATAGGTGCTGATAAATCTAATTAATGTGTTGCCTTCTCTGTTTATTATTATTGTTTCATATTGTATGTAATATTATATAACGTTTCAGGTAGGGTTATGACAATATATCGTACACTTAAAATTAATCTTGTGTATTACATATTACAGAGTTAAGTCAAGAATTTAATTGGATAATTTTCACAATGCACAAAGCAGCTAATTTATTTGACTAATGGGCAAATTATTCTGCCGTATATGAAAGGATGTATAGGTACTTCGAAATTTAATAGATATTTGTGTCTTCCAATAAATTAAGATTAAGCAGGCATTTAAATTTAAAAATTAAAAGGTTAAATATCTTATGATTGTACCATCATATAATGACCACCATTATTCCGTCACCATACTAATTGGCAATTTGCCTAAAAAATCATATTAGGTATTTGGAATGATTTTGCTGCCATGTAGCTTTCACAAAACTTGATATTTTATAATTAAGATAATATGTATATGTATTTATTCTTAATATCATGTATAAGATTATCCTTTCTATAATGGCCAAGGTAAGGGATCTGTTACTATGACCAAAAAGGGTTAAATGAAAATAATTAACTGTGGACCGCTGCCATCATTTGCTTGTTAATTATATTTATGTAAAAGCAAACCCTATGAATAAGTTTTGCTACTACGGTAGCATGTTTTTAACCACGTTTTAGCCTTTAGGCCAGTAAAATAGAATATACAATATGACGACGAAATAATAACTTAGTGATAGTATTGATTTTCGTCTTTTGATTCTAAATGTTTGTTTGCTTATAGCTTTTTACCTGTTTTTTTATGGTAGTAGTGGTAATTTTATCTTAAATGACGCCATTCTTATAAAAAAAACTGAGAGTTGCCATAATATTTTGCAAAATAAAATATTAAAAAATCAATATCAGCAAAATATGCACTGTTAGCATTGTACCTAATCTCGTTACGCATACGGCTCAAGCAACGATTAAATTAAAATATCACTTTACTACGAGTGATATGTGCTCGCGGAGAAAATATTTAGTTATAATTTTATGACAGCTGACGTACACTGACAGACGACGTTCCATTAAGTCAAACATGCGCGATAAATTCTACTACACTCTCATTTTGTACGAGATGAAATACCACTCTATATCATTACTCTTCCATCTACGTGTGTACTATAGTGTATACTTTTCATTGCATTTAATTGTGATAGTTCTTGTATTATACATTACTCCCATACTATGTTTATATCGAAGAGCTTTCATGTTTGATCGGTTAAGTCCATCACAATTTGAAAGGATATGGCGTTATGTTTTCTTATGTAGTAAAATATTGTAGTTCTTTTGTCTAATATTGTTATCAAATTAGCAATTTAAAGTGGAAGTAGATTGACTGAAGATTTCTGATTGTAATCTTACGTTTGATAAAGTCAAATGTAGTCAGGGGTTCTATTATAAAACACTTAAAGAAACTCTCATTAATACTTAGATATCGAGAAAATTACTGCTTGAACAATTCTAAAATTAGGGTGGACGTTTAATGCGTGGGTAGCGTGGGAGTAACTGTATTTTACCCTGGATAAGATTATATCAAAACTTCCTTAAAAGTTATATTTCTTTGTTCTTTTAATCACAGTGACAGATAATTCGTTTAAATGCATTTTAGGGGGAAGGGAATGATTCCATTCGGGGATGCGATTAATATTTGAATAAATTTTAGAAAGGCCACCTTTCCTCGAAGTGTTAGTTACGCTTTTTATTATCGAATATTCATAATAGTTATCATTATTTTTCAAAATTTGAGACCTAGATAGAAACATCACCATGTCATATTTAAGCTCAAATAGTAGAGCCCAGTTATGATATTAAGATAAGAAAAGCTAGATTTAGCAGCTAGCAAAATATCCACGTAAATAGAAACTTTATTACAATATAGCCTGCTGTGGAGGATGTACCTTGGGAACACAATATACATATTATCATCAAAAACAATTTTAACATTTGCATGTAAAAATAAATATTTCCTTGAGTATTGAGAGCACAAGCACTTTCTTGGGTCCGCTTTCAAAATGCCATAATATCAGCATACTTGGAGGAGCACAAAGGAATATATATTTCTACAGCTTTGTGAATACCTCGGCCGGCAAATTCGATTTCGGATCAAAATAAAAGCTTTCTCTGTTTCATGTCATTTTTGTATGCTTGGAGTGAACACGTCTACGAATGTGACGCGTGTTTTTATATATGATGAGACTACAAAAAAATGTTACACTAATTGATATGATCGATATTCATAACTCTTTGCAATGTTCCTCTGTAGTTCTAAAAAAATGTACAAATTACTAGGCTCTAGATCCCATATTATATTGTCAATAAAATCGCGATACGGAAATATGGGGGATTTTAATCTTAAAAATATTTTTTTACTATTAAACATATGTAGTTCCAGAAATTTTTAAGATATAATTGTTTATTTCATAAAGAATGCACATAAGTCTGCTAGAATAACGACATTTTAATTGTTTCTTACCCAAATAATAAATTTATAATAAATTTAAAAAAAATCCGCACAATTTTTCCAATGTAAGTAGCATGTGTTTGGTACTTCTTCAAATTATCATAATATACTTTGCTTACTTGTACATAATTTTCCCCATTAGGTGTTTTCAGACGCCGTAATAAATATATTTACCTACGCCACGCAGGCATATTTCGCTTTCAGGGAAGAATCCAATTACGATAACGTTATGTCCCGCATGAAAGTGTCGCATTTATGGTAAAATATTAATGTATTTCAATTTGGAAAGGCAGCTACAGACCTCCATAAATATCAGTAGCGCTGGGACGCAGTGGAGACGCGTAAATACTTCGGCTTAAATTGAATGTTATTATCCGACGACATGTACCATTCTTGTAACTTTTGATAAAAATAATGGGCGAGCTGTTTGAATGCCATATGAAGTTTATGCTCCATTAGATCGATAAGAGGTAAGAATGATCTACCGTTGTCACGTTTTTGAAGCATTGTGTTTCAAGTTCTCAAAGTTACGGTAAATTACGTACCTAATTCTTAAAATTGTTTAATATTTCAATTTTTATGTTTATTGCCAATATGATTTTATATATAAGTCAAATTAATTATTATCTAATGTAAATGTGAATTTATTTTTAAAGTATGTAATTGATTTTTGGATAACATCTAACTGTTAAGTAGTTTGAAGTAAGTGCACTATCATTGTATTTATACTCAAAGCGAATTTAAACGCGTGTTGAGTATAAGTTGAAAGTTATATAATATTTTGAACTAAAGAAAAGAAGGTCTGACGTTGTGAGTGGGAGGAAGCTTGAGTTATTTCTCAGTAACGCAGTAACGTTATGAATCGCAAAGTATTTATCTTGAAATTTATCCATAAAGCAAAAAATTACAATGCGAAGCTTTTGAAATTAAATAAATTCAACTTATTCCCATTACAATATTCGTAACTCTTTAAACAATTTCAGATATCCTGAATATATTGCTTACTTGTGTCATTATTTCTGCATTTAAATTTCGAACATAAAAAAAGTTTTTTTACGTCCATGCAATGATAACGCGGTTGTTCAGCCAAATAAAAATAATATAGTAATAAATATTTTTGAAACGCAATTTCCTTAAAGACTTCAAACTATTTACTGCACGCAAACGTTTGGCAACAACAGCATAAGAAGATTGGTTTTCAAGCAAGCAACGCAATTTAACAAAACACTGAAAACGCTTTAAGAAGAACTTAGAGACAGATTTATAGGCTACTGCAAACAATACTTGCAACTCAATGTTCTATCAAGGAAACAAGTTGTTGCCGACTTGGGTCATTTAAATGTTGTATTTGATATACTGAAAGTCGCTAGTGTTGAAAATGTCGTTGGATTTGTATGGACATGGTTTCAAGTTGTTTTAGTCAACAATAGCTACGGAGAATGATACTTGGTAATGGGTTATGATAGACTAGGCTTTTACACACTGACTTTGGTCGCGTAGTGCAAGGAAATACCATCAAAATGAGATTTTTCGCCGCAGTAAAATATAAAAAATCCTCTGTAATATTCGTAGCGAATCTTATTTTTTATCATTATAAGTAATTATATTTCCACCCAATACCTAATTAATCTCTTTTAAACTTCTATTGAAATTGACTACCTATAGTACGTATTGAATATTATCATCACGAATAATAAATAGAAGAATAGCAATGAAAAATCAAACTTCGAGTAAACTAGCATAGTTTTAATAAAAACGTTCTATTCGCCATAAACTTGCGTATTTCTTTTCATAGAAATAACAATCGAAACAGCACCTAGAATATCCCTACTAATCTTTTCATTCCTTTTGTGTACAGCACAATGTAGAACAACACCCTGTGTCGTTTAAATTGAATTGAAAAATGATTTATGCCAACAATCTCTGACGATACTGCCGTTTCTTTATACGCCCAATCGTTCCAAACGAAAATAATAAATAAATTGTTCGCGGAAAAATTGAAAAGGTTGCTTTTCTTTGTGAAAAATAAGTATTCGAAAATATCCTCATGTATGTGCGCGCTCATTTAAGAAAACATAACAAAAGATGAAAATAAAAAACTCCGTAGGTAATAAGGATGCGGGTTCATTAAAATGTTCTTATTGTTAACAAGAAAATAATAATATAATACATGGAAATGGACATATTTTCATTATAGACCAGCCTTTCATATTATCAGAAGTAATCTTTACAACTATTTGTTACGGTAAGTCTACCTTATAATATAGGCGATTCTAAAGAGGGTTTTAAGAGCTACTAAAATTAGACCTGGATTAGTAGGTAGCAGTAAAATGTAACCGCATGCATTAACATACAGGGTTTACTGCGGTAACCAGTAAAGTCCATTAATTTAATGTTTTCTATACAAATTACGTTTTAGTATGAATAACAATGAAAACTTGGGTGGCTATTAAAGTATGTGTAAAGTAGAGTATTTATAAAAGCTTTTATGGCGAAATAATTATGCTTGTAGTTGCGGCAATTTCGTTATTTGAATTATTGCATGTAAGCTAGATTATATACAATCATTTTAGTTTCAATTATGTTTATTACATTTATTATAATTTAGGATAAGATCATATTTAGGTACAATAAAAATCTGATATTTTTGTTAACCGCCGTTATTGAACCAAGTGAAGGCCCAAATTTTAATCGCTTGACTGGACATGAAATTTGGCTCAGGTCAAAATTACCATAATGTTCATTATTTGGAAGATATGAATAATTATTTTTTGGGTTATTGCCAACTAAAAGAAAATCTTGTAAAGACTCATTGATAATTTTTTATTTGTAAGGTTATTCCGAGTGTTAGTTAATAAATCAAACGTTTTAAAAATGTTAAAGGTTAAGTAAAATAATACGTGTTTGTGTTTGTAATCAATATTGAAAACGAAATACAAATACTAACTTTAATTACTTTTTATCGTATATTTTTCATGCGCATCACAAATTTTTTTAAAAGTAATTAAATTGTATTTGTTTATTTAATATGAGATAATGGATTTCTCGTTTGTAAATGTAGATTGATATATTTTATGTAATTACAGAGAGTGCTTCTACATCAACTTTACTAAGATCTTAATACACAAAGCTACTCTATACGTAGCTATATTCAGTAATATAATCGTCACTGATACGTTACTAATACATTATGGGCACATTAACGTTGATTACATATGGATCGATCTTAGTGTAAGAGCTATATGGTTCACTTAAACACATTAAATTAAAATCAATGTCTCTAATCAAAACATTTATGTATAGAATTTCATTTAAACCTGAATTATGGGATTATCAAAAAACCATGGGTTGAATTTTTTGGGACAAGAAGCTTGAATATTTGCAAAAGAATTTCTCAAATGACGATGGGACGGACAACAAATATTTTATATACGTGAAGGGGGTATGGAGATTGATCACATTTACATATAGAGAGATGTATAATAACTATACAAATATCTATATAATAAGATTAAGTATTAATATACTTACATAATATGGGCTATTCTTCTTTAAATTTTCTATTATTAAAAGAAGTCCTTTTCTAAACCCTATATCATATTTATATACAAGGATAATATTCATTTATTGGTACAATGTTTGATAAAGTATCTTCATTTTAGATAGAAATGTTTATCTTAGTTTTTGCTCTCTGATTTTCATTACACTTGACCGATGTTCTAATTCACTAACCACGATGTGTTAACAATGGTTAGCACTATCATGTTACCTGTGTATAGCAATTACTGCTATCGGATATCGTTAGCATAATACTAATATTAATTTGGAAAATCCAAAAGTGCACGACTCATAATGCTCATTTAATTATGAAATATAAAAAAAAAAAATATATATAGATATACAGTCTTGTAGTTTTCGTTTTTTATTAATTGCAATTAAACGACACTGAATTAATTAATCATTCGCATTCAGTGACCTACAATCGTCGATTAGAATATTTAAAAAAAAAATTTAACTCAAATGATGGATTTTTTCACAAGTTATAGTGTTTTCAGGTTTCACACATGACGGACAGGAAAATTTTTTGACCTATTTCGGTGTTTTTTTCCAATTCTATTGAAGTAAATCAATTTTTAAAAAGTATGGGATTAATCTCCATTAAATTATCTCGACAATAGTATGCAAAATATCTTGATTCCGTGAACTAACAAGGCTATAATAATAAGAATAGCTGCAAAAATGAGGCGAAAAAAATTTTTCGATCGTAAAGCACTCTCTGATGCTTCGCATCGTCGTGCAAAAGCATTATTATCTTACTTACTGTGGCCCGCGATTTTGCCCACGCATGATTATTTAGCTATTTTCAGCATTTTCAGAAGCCTATGAGTTAAACGAATTGTCTTGCTCAGTATAAGAATAATATTGATTGGGTTACTATATTTGCCAAGTATCGAGGAGAGTCTCTGTCCAACATCGGATTAACGCTAGGTTTCAATATTGAACTCTGATCCGTAAATCCGTGGATTAAATATACGTTTTTGAATGCATGGTAATTTTTGATCGCTTATCGTTCTTAGACTTTTAAATAATGTGTTTGTGTACATTCCTAATGTAGATTTTCTGTGTTTTCTATAGTTTTAGATTAATAATCGATAAACTTATTCACAAGTTACACGTAGGGGATGGATTATTATTTAGTCTGTTATTAGTAAATATATACCTCTACAGAATTTGACCGCCTCCTTGGTACAGTGGTTGACGCGTGAGCGTAGCACCGAGGGGTCCTGGGTTCGATTCCCGGTGGAGACGAAGAAAAAAAAAATGTCTCGGTCTGGTAGGACACAGAAGGCTGATCACCTACTTGTCCCTAAAGAAAATCGATCAGTGAAACAGATGTATAATGCATCTGCCCCTTACCCCACTAGGGGACATGGGACTTCACTTTTTCTACACAACACAACTCTATTCGAGATATTAGATCATGATTTGTATTGCGGTCTGCTAATGGATCCTATTCAATACTACGATCTTAATCTTTAATATTTTCATTATATTATTACAAAAATATTTAATACATAAAGATAATACAAATCTTCTCCATTTTATTCTGAGAAATAATAAATTACATGAAATATTATCTCAGTCATGTGGAATCCAAATTACTGACATACCCGAATTCGCAATTATTCGAAAAAAGCTTTATTAGTTGATCACAATGGTGAATAATTTTTAAAATTAAACGTAATTTTATAAAATAATGATTCCATAGTCTAAGAATAAAAATTATTTTTAACATTACACAAACTAATCACATGGCTCTAATTAAACAAAGCGTTTATTATGGAAATTGAATCAAACGTAACGTATAGTGCAGTACAAATGAAACTATAGGAGACAACAAATCTATTCCAACCTTTTTTTTTTTTTTATAGTGGGGAAATCTTCCAAAGATACCCACGGCCCCCGGGGAAGAAGCCGTGGGTTATGTCGGATTCTTACCGACTAAAACCCCACTGTGTTCCGTCGAAAATCTATTCCAACCTACTAATTCAACGTGTTAAATGCTAAATTCGAAATTAATGGACGTTTTACTTCGATTGTTTCTTTTCACAGTATAACAAAGCCGTTACAGTGTACAGCATACAAAGAAATAAAGGTTTTATTGTAACAATAACGTGTACGTGGAGCGACGTACTACGTACATAGTTAGCCCGAATGCATAATTAAATATTGCCAGCCAAAGCAAGCAATTTGGGTACAAATGTTCCTCTTTGTGGTATCATTACCATTAATAACTACTTACCAAGCAGTCGCAGTTATATATGTAAGAAACATTGTATGTTGGATGTAAACTAAGCGTTCATTAGTTGTTTCAACAAACGTTGTATGGTATCACGCAAATATGCACTTTATAAATTAAAACTAAATCCCACACATATTATAATTAGTTTTTTTTATAAGTACCTAGTAAAAACAAGCTTTTTGTCTTTCGTAACGCCTAGGTTGTGGAGGAAAGTATCTTTATATAACCATTGTATAGAATGGGTACAGAATATGATTGAATAAATAAATAAATAAAAACTTTATTGACATAAAAAATAGGTACAGCTTATATATAAATCCTTCATCCGAATCCGAATGCAAGACACATAGTACACACACACACAAAACGTGCGTCGTTGGCAAATTTATGTATTTATTTTGATATCGTATCAACCACATGTGCCACTTTCTTTACATTGTGAAAACAAAGGAAGAAATCAGGTTAGTTCGTAAACATCGAGTTCCGATCAAATACTGATCAGAGTCTAAATAAGGTAGACAAAATAAAGGTTTGTAAGAAATGGTGCTAAAATGCGAGGGAAGTTTCGTCATCGATACGGCCCATGAATCCTGAGCTTATTTCTTCACGTTTCTCAAATAACACGTCTATGTTATGTTATTTCGCATTCCTACTGCCATATTGAGATTTATACTAGTGGAAAGCATGTACGACTACAGACTAGATAAACTGAATATGAAAATAGATATTACATATGTTTTTAATCTGATTTTACTCTTAATGGATACATGTTGCACTTTTCTCAGAATCAAAGTTGATTCAATTCTTTAGTATTTAGATATTTATAACATTTCAAATATTAACTGTTATTGATATACCCACATACATCTAACATCTAAATTTCTCAGTGAACTAATTTTTTTTTTCCCGCAATTAGTTATTTATGCTCAACACAAAAGCCTTGACATCTGACAAGTGACATATAATGTTAAAGTTAGAAAAATGAAAGCAATGTTTGAAGAGAAAAATCCATACTAATCCATACTAATATTATAAATGCGAAAGTAACTCTGTCTGTCTGTCTGTTACTCAATCACGCCTTAACTACTGAACCAATTTGCATGAAACTTGGTATAGAGATATTTTGATACCCGAGAAAGGACATAGGCTACTTTTTACCCCGGGACATAGGATAGGTTTTATCCCGGAAATCCCACGGGAACGGGAACTATGCGGGTTTTATCACATGCGAAAATATTCTGTTCTACAAATTATAATTAACAATTTTCATTTTAAAAAGTCCGTGGAAAGCATTAATATTGAGTCGATGGGATGAGCTTTTTTAAAAGCCCATCAATTATAACATCTTATTTCTCTACTTTTTTTTATATTTTTAATGGGAAACATATTATTTTTATAAGCTCCACACCTCAAATCTTAACATATTTTCATGACAAAGAAACTTCTATAAAAAAAAGCTATTGAGATGAATTTATAGATTGGAACTAGATGGCGCTACGTTGTCAACTCTCTGAATACTACACGTTGGTTTAATGCTCTAAGTACTACCCAGTATACATATCACACCTTTAAAAAACAAATGAATTTCTTTATTTGGGCCTTGTAAGAATAAATGTAATTTGATATTAGTACTTATACTCTTTCGTGGTATATGCCGCATACACGATTTGGTCATGAATTAATCGAAATTCAATTAAGACCCAGTAAGTACATTAGTAGCTACAACTTCTTACGTGATTTTCAGATATACTACGTGCCTCGTTTATAATCGAGTAAGAGCTAAGTTCGAGATAACTATGAGAACACGACTCTAACAGTAACTAACTATGGCGAAACTGAATAATGTATAAATTGTGGGACATTTGTTTGTGACTTAATACTGTTGTATATCACTCTTTCCTCTACATTTACTTCATTCGTGACGGCTCAGCCTCGCGATAATTATTCAATAAAAGCTATCATTTGTCAGTGCTGTCCAAATGTCAGCAAGTAGACAGTGTGATGAGTAATGCCACAATGTTCCACCCATTTGGGTCGAATTCCTTTATTACCTACTTTTTACCTGGTTTCACCGGACCATTATTCACTTTATTGTGTTCTGTTGTGTTCGTGACTTCGTAGCCATGTTAGTTATTAGTCTGGTTTGTATTGTTATGCGTTGTCAAAGCTTTTAATTTAATGCTATTAAGTCGGGCGTTAATGCCATTTACTTAATGAATAATACCATACTTCACATCTTTGATATACTTCACATCGCGACTTTATACGGAACCAATTTAGTTTTCCAGTGTTAGTATGTAGTCGCCCCAAATGTGTTTTTATAAGGAGTTAGCGGCAGTTCTGTTTTTAATTTTCTATAAGACACATACGTTTGCTAATAAATAGAGGTATCTAAATATAGCGTGAAATGTTTTTTTTTGAGGATAAGTAATAACTCAGAATATTATAAACATTGTAAAAGGTCACCTCTTCTTCGGACTAAAATATCTTTTAGCAGGTTTCATTGACTCGTAGAAAGTAAATTATGTGCGCAAATAGACACCTTTTCATAACGACGGCGGTAAAAGTGCTAATCACTCCTAATAAAGGGGCTAAAATGAAGGGAGACCCTCGGTAACTGGATCACTGGCATTTATTAGCATTCGAAGATGTATTTAAACCGCTTGGGGTTTTTTTTGCGGGGAAACGCCGCTAATTGCTCGGCTATTATTTAAATTACCTGATATTATACAGCAAATGCTAGAGGTTACGTTGTGTCGGTCCTGGACAAAATGCTAATACAGTAATAGGAATCTATTATGTAAATTCTGTTTAAACATAATTTATTCTTATTTTGAGAAATGCGTTCAGTGATGTTAAAAGGGTTAACGACAGTAATCGTATTATGTATGTTTTAGGTATTTATTTCTACGTTCAACATCTATACATATAATAAAATCGTAGGAAAGTCAAAACTGTACATTAAATATTTTTTTAAAAGAATACATAATCCATGATCTATAATCGATATAGAAGCCAAAAACATAGTTTTTAGAATTTTTGTCTGTTTGTCTGTTTGTCTGTATGTTTGTCCAGGCTAATCTCGAAAAGTACTGCATAGATTGACTTCAAATTTTGCATGAATATTACTAACAGGTCGGGTGAGGCTTTTTTAAACATATTATCATGCTATCACCTCCGGGGGAGGAGCTGTGAACCTTTTTTTTTCTTACGTATTCCGTGTATTACGACAGCGTACAATCTAAAGACTCATGTTTAAATGTTGGTTTCGGGTAAGCCATGCTATTATCTAGCTTTACACAATAAAAACTATGTCATTTACGTAATTTGGGCAGAGAATCAGTTTAATGAATTTATTAGTATACAAATTTGAAACAGCGCCATCTATGAGATTTCGTAAAAATCAAATCAATTTACATGTTAACACTACTGAACACAATGTTAAAAATTAATAATTTAAATATAATTATCTTATTTATTTATTTAACTCTTTAACCCATATCTTCCCTTCCCTATAAGGTGCGCTTATAATTCGTGTGAATATACTACATTTTTAAAAGTGAGGGTAGATGTTTATTATTTTAAGTCAAACTAGACACCATTACAGTTAATCTAATATTGATTGTGTTCATTGGTTACATTTTTAAAAATCTTCGTGTTTTAAAAATTCGATAACGAGGCGGGACTCGAACCAGCATTCTTTAGTGGTCGAATTTTTTCTATTCTTTATAAATTTATTGTTTATGAATTTATATTTATAAACAATAATACAAAAAGGTTAGTTCGTTGATAATTATTATTATTCCTTCATCATTTACATGTTGTAAGTAAAAATATACTTTGACTGTTAATACTTTTGTTCAGTATTTACCTGTATGATTATTGCTTGGTAATTAATATATTTTCATGTCGTATACCTAATTAAAAACATAAGTTTGATGTGAAACTAGCTGGATTTATTTTTACACACTCACAGTCTTATATTTTGTGTTAATGTTAAAATAGTATTAATAGTGTAAATCATAATATTTTTTCACAATTAAAAATATTTCCTTTTTTTTGTTGGTGTTGGCATCGAATTAAACCGCGCTGTCGTTTCGTTCACAAAAAGTGAAGTTATGAGGACCGAATATGTAGCCGCCTCAACTTACGGAAACGAGAGTAACCTGCGTTGTCTGTTAGTTATTGTATAGTCGAATTTAACGTTACATGGAAATTGGAATCTAATTATATGTATACTTATATACTTATATTAAATCTGTAGAGGTCAATTCTGTACATGAAATATAATATTTCCTAAATAACTATCACGAGGTGATTAGGGATCGACACTGACGCCAAAAATTTTTGTCCGTCTGTCTGTCTGTATAACCGTTATAGAAACAAAAACTACTCGACGGATTTAAACGAAACTTGGTACAATTATTTTTCATATTCGTGAGCAGAGCAGTAACTCCATTTTTAAGCTTTCGTCGCGTGTGCAACCTTAAGGGTTAAAGCTACACAGAAATCAAGTATGAAAGAAATGTTCTCCATATTATATAAAAAATATCTCCCGACATCATAAATGTCTATCTTTTATGGTTGAGCTTAGGAGTTCAAAGCTTTCTGATTATATTTGTCTACTAGCTGTGCCCGCGACTTCGTCCGCGTGGAATAGTGACTATGGGACCTATGACCATGGGCTCAGGGTGGGGCAACAATAATTGTTTTTATTTTCGTGCTTCCACTCCCACGCCCACTCCCAGGCCCACGCCAACGCCCACGCCCACTCCCCTTCACAATTGGTACCTACCAGATCAAAGCCAGGGTAAGCGCCCCACCCAGCCCCACCGTGGCTACGCCCATGCTGAATTACTACTTTAACATACAATTATTGAGTAAATACGTACTACCATAAATAATTATTAAAAGAAGAATGAAATTGTTATTAAAATTTCTTACTAAACTGAGCTAAAAAACTTACGTACCAACTTATTAAAGAAAATCAAGAAATGAAATGCCTAACCTATACCAAATAGTTACTACATAATATTGTAATTAAAAATTATGATTAGTATATAATATCGAAAATCAAAAAAGAAATGCCTAACTAATTCTACGTAAAATTTCTTTTAAATTATGTCATATTATTTTTTAGGAACCAGGGGGGAGAGGAGCAAATTCTATTTCCTTCCTTTCTTAAATGGATGTTTTTAATAATGTATGGTGTAGCCACTGATCAGCTTAATCGATACTCAATTTTTATCAAATCCAGCAACAAATCCAAATTAGATGTTTCCTGTCTCACGCACGTAACTAAAGGCTGAAGAGAGAGAGAGAGGGAGCACGTAACTAAACCGTTTAGACGAAGAAAAGTGTATAGAAAAAGGAATAAATAATTTCATAAACTTCCCGACGATCTTTAAAAATAAATTATTATATCATTTTTTTCATTCCCACTTTTACCCCTATGTAGGTATAATAAGTGGATGAACCGATTTTGATACAATTTATCTAAGAACCAGCGTCGGAAAATATGCTGCCTAACAAAAAAAAGCCGCATCTAATTCGGTTTACCTGTTAGCCAGCTACGGTGCCATAGACAGACACACACACACACACAGAAATACATAGCAGTAAAACACATAACACCCGTCTTTTTGCGTCGGGGGTTAAAAATATAATACGACATAATTTAAAGGACATTTTATGTGGAAAATTTACCTATTAGAAGTAACCATAATGTTAATTTGACCCCGCCCCCCCTACTACCTCAGCTTACCCCCAAACCCTTGGGGAATTTTTATATGATCATCTGGACATGTAAAGGAATAACTGTAGCGTATAACAGATAAATTACGTTTTATCGAACACTGTACAGTGTACAATAGAATGCCTTCGCCGTGATTACTTATAAATTGTCATAACTTTTTTATTTATGAACCGATTGACATGAAATAAACACTAAATGTTAAATGAAGATTACCACAATACATTAGTGAAAACCGCATCTAAATCGGATAAGCCGTTTCTGAGATTAGCGTGCACAAACATACAGATAAACAGACAAAAAATTTTTAACTACAGTTTTGGGTTCAAGATCGATTTAATAATAACACCTGCTAATTTTTTTCTACATATTTTCATTGTACAGACATCGCTTTTCCACAATTTTATTATATGTATTGATGATGATGATGATTGATGATTATAACACTCTCAGTCCGTTTTAACTTAATTTTTATTCACTCGCATCAGTGCCACCTAAAAAATCTTTATATCGAAATTCGAGCAAAGCTAAGAAAATGAGAAATAAAAGTTCTCAAGGATCGTTAGAGGTAAGAGGCTTACTATTGACCGAAAACAACATGTGTTATGCCGAGAACCTGAAACCGCTTCACAACGAGAATTGCGGCTCACAGCTGACCGCGAACGGCATGTACTATCCTGTGAGACCGAAACCTTCACTGAGAGGGTATAACGTCTCACAGCTGATCGCAAATGGCATATTTTATCTCGATAACCTGAAACTTTTACTCAATATGAAGACCGTTTGACAAATGATAGGGTGCACCATAATATTATTCGATCTCTTGAAGATGAACATGAGCATAAGCAATGACTAGAGTAGGGACGCGAATATTACCATTATTTGAGACAAGATTATTTGAGACAAGTGCGATTAATAAGTTTGTTTAATGAAAGATTAAGAATTGAAACTATTTGGTCTCTTGAAACGGACGAATAGCGAGAGGCCCGTCTTACTGTAGACAGATTTCGACAGTCTTAATGACTTAGAGGTAAACATAGAAGATCAATCTACGAGTTCGGTGGTGTGGTCCGACAAATACAGGGTTAGTTTTCAATGACCGGCCAAATTTTCAGAAATGGTTCAGAATCGATAAAATTTTCGATCTAATGAAAAAAAAAAAACGTTTTTTTTTTAATTAGATTTCATTCCTGTCCGCCACTAAAAAGCGAACGTGTGGACATTACAAAAGCACAATTCAGTTCAACAACCTAGATAGGTAGAAGTTAGCACACACATAAATTTGGCGATGCGCGCACGCACCCAAGTGCATTGATTATCGCGTGTTTACGATTTAGGAAATTTTTAAGACATTTTCAAATGAATGCTATTATTTTATTTTTTTTCATTCGACAATAATATTTCAAATGTACCTTTGGTTTAATATCTAGATCTTAATTTTAAATTTTGGCTGGTCATTGAAAACTAACCCTGTATAAAAGTGGGTTTGCTTATAACCTCACAATTGATTACAGATCATCTTCTGTATAGGCGATATTAACGTAGTATGTTCTTTTTGTAATGCTTTAAAGAGGAGTAAGGAGTCGGCTTTCGTTTGAAGATACACCAGAACCTTTGAAATCACTACTTTTAGAGGAACATGTGCAATCTAAACAGTTCTTAGACAATATTCGCTCTTATAGTAGTGCGTTTTAAATGATCCTTTGGTGCTCAACAATTATCAGAGGATCCTTTCATGCTTACTTTTAAGATACAAGGTCAAGTTTATCATTTGATAGGATCCCTTTTGCCTGAAGGCCAACCTAAGTTTCTTCAAATATATTTTGTATTCGACTACAACGAATAGTCGAATACAAGAAATCAATATTTCTCGAATTTAAAATATTAAAATTTTTCCTACAGTAGGGCGACGAATGTATTTTCGCATAGTAACGGAGGGGAACTCACGGGGGGTCGAGTGACGCGGGCCACGTACCACAAACATGCTTAGTTTGTTGTACCGAGCGCGAAAGAAAGCCATCGTGTTTTTAGTAAAATTACTATGTTAACTAACGTAATTTAATACTTAGGTACACATTATATAATGATGCACTCAAACTGTTAATCTACATTTAATTTAGATTATTATTTGAATTACTAAGTAATGTAGAATTTAAATCAAATTCACTCATGTTTTACTCAGATTTTCGATGTCCTCCGATTTTAAGATTTTCTTATCAGAGTATTCAATTTTAATGTAGTTAATTTTTATAAGAGACAATTAAGAACATTCAAAAATAAAGTGTCACGTATTTTTTTTAAACGACGAATGACGAAAAACGACGTAATCGCGGACGAAGTCGCGGGCAACAGCTAGTTTTAAATATACTTAGTAGGTTATTGATCGACCAAAAGATATAAATAAAATGTAGTTTCCATTAAAATGTATTTACTAAACATTAAGCTTAAGGTATTTACAACAAAGTACTATAAGCGACATTCCATTCATTTATTCACTTTATAGTGACTATATAATGGAATTTACAGTACACTTGAAACGATAAGAGCATGTTGTTAAATAACAAAGTGCATTTATTCAGTAAGAATATTTTATTATTCTGAAGAGAAAGGATACTCTGGTCTTCTATTAAATTGGTTATATTATTAGTTCAATTTGGAATTCGTTACAAACAACTCGTAGCCGAACATGGCTTGCAGGCATTGTATTCGTTGGAAGATCGAACTAATCGAGTTTCGTTTAATGCTTTGAGCTTCTGGAATTCGGTTTCATCATGAACTAAATAAGCGAGTAAACGTGTTTTGAGATAGAAACCACGTATCGTTTTTCCTCACACCTAAAACTGATTACTCCGATTTGCTTACATTCAAGCTACATTCGTAGCATTGCAAATGTTGTTAGTTTTTAATAAGTTTCAGTTAACAACATCTGTATCGTATATTGCTTCATTTCGAGTTCTAGTAATAATTAACAAAGCGTCATTTGCGACGTCAGTTAAAATTAATTCGAGTGATTTAACCTAAAAGTGTATTCCATTTACATCACATCTACGCAGTGTCCACATTTTGACCTGAAAACCTTCCGCAGCTTTCATTCATTTCGGTGTTATTACACGACGTACAACAAAACCATTTTGTCGGGGGCAACGTCTTTTTGTCTCTTTTTAATTTCCTTTATGAGCTCACAATTGCCTTCATAATGGTATCGTACCTTTCATTAAGACTCATTTGAGCCGTTGAATGGTGGTCTCGACGCATAATGGAGGAAATGTTAGACGTTACACCCTTAAGCCTTTGTGTACACTAGGAGCGTTCAGTGGATGCTTTCAGGTCATTCGTGCCGTCTCTCGGGCGCACTTTGTATGGAGCTTTATTAATAAGCTCCCTGCAGCTCTCTAATAAATATTTGCGTGCGGCAACAGTTTCTCGTTCCCCTTTCGTTATTCATTATAGCCTATACACGCTACACTAAAAAGTCTGCTTATTAAAAAACTTTTGAATAAGAACCCTTTTCGTTCCATTGTTTAACCACACCCCGGACACTCCATACAAAATTATCGTTTTGACAGTCACACTGTAGAGACTGCAAATGTGTGTGTTAACGCTTTATGGTTGGCACATTTGTGACTAGCGTAAAAAAAAATTCGCGTTTTTCTGATGAAATACATCCGTAAACAGCACAATATCTAACCATTTTCTACGAAAAACGATAATCACAAATCCAAAATAATAAAATTACTTTAAGTCAATTTGATTAATGTTGTCAATCTTCGTTGCGTATCGTCCTTGCGGGAAATGGGTACCATAATATGGCTGATCGTGTGGGTTGAGGTAAGTGTTTAATTTTGGCGGGGGGCGGAGAGTGTCCGTTCTGTAGCGTTTAGCTACTATTATGTATTCTGTGGTTTAACGTTAGTTGAAGTTATTTAAAGGGAAAACTATAAAGTTTCAAATACGAATTCTTGTATTTGTAATTATTTTAAATTAAATACAGCAAATGCAATTTCAAAAGAGCGAACGTATAGCTATTCAATTATAGCACGCTGAAAGTAACGGATGATATTCAAGGGGCTGCGAGGAACTTTTTCAATTCAGCAAAGTTATTAATACATCAGACAAGCGAAAGCAGTGAGTGGTAAACTTTTTTAAGAGATGAAGCAGAGTGGCAAAGTCGAGTTGTAACGTTTTCAGACGGTCCCGAAGAAGCGGCAAAGATGAATGGTTTTCAATATGAAATTGAATTCCGCGGTTCATTGCTTTTCAATTTGTTGGAGGGAACGTTGCGCGGCGTTTACCTCCGATACCTCATGAGATACTTAGTAGTGTATAAGTATAGAAATTGAAACCGCAATGCGTTTTGTGTTAAATGTACTTGAGTATTGATGCAATGAAACATAATTTGTTTTTTATTTGTAGTGTAAAACATATTCAATCTACTTACCAAACAAAATGTTAGGATGTAAACAAAAATATTTGTTAACGTAATATATTATTTATACCCTGTAGGCCAATAAATCAGAAGTCTAAAACTTCTCAATTGTGCTCTAGAAATTTTGGTAGAGTCAATTTATTTTTAGCCTAGAGAATTTTATACTCATAGGTATTACGTTTATTATGTAAAACTTTGCGCTAACTTGACAGATTTATTAGGTTTTGATCACAGCTTTGCTTGAGTTAGAATCGTAAAAGTTATGCCAGGGCAAAAAATGTCAAACATCACTCAACATCCATCTTCTTAATTATATATGCGCAAAATATAACGACATTCTAGCTTCGTAGCTTCGTTACAGAATAAACAAGCAAACTTATAATTAACAAAGTCATTTACAGTATTAGCACACCCCGGACACTCCATACAAAATGATCGTTTTGACAGTCACACTGTAGAGACTGCAAATGTGTGTGTTAACGCTTTATGGTTGGCACATTTGTGACTAGCGTAAAAAAAAATTCGCGTTTTTCTGATGAAATACATCCGTAAACAGCACAATATCTAACCATTTTCTACGAAAAACGATAATCACAAATCCAAAATAATAAAATTACTTTAAGTCAATTTGATTAATGTTGTCAATCTTCGTTGCGTATCGTCCTTGCAGAAAAATATGGCCCATTTTATGTCTGATCGCGCGGGGGTGAGGTAAGTTTAATTTTGGCGGGAGGCGGAGAGTGTCCGTTCTGTAGCGTTTAGCTACTATTATGTATTCTGTGGTATTAGTTAGACGGTTTTAATAGAAAAACAAATTAATACTTCTAACCGTAAAATCTTTACTGTATCTTGCTTAATACTCGGTGCAATATTCTTCTAAAGCCGCAAGCACCTGTGTATACCTGTAAAACCCAGAAAATACGTTTACTGAACTAATTTGGAGCGCGAATCGGAACACTTTACATTATTCCAAATATCCACCCTCTAACATTGGATATTCATAGGGTTAACAATTTTGTTTTATTAAAAATAATTGTATACATTGTTGGTGGTACAAATATAAAATAAGAATAGGTATACAGTTTTGTTGAGAGTATGAGAAGCTAGGTAGTTTTTGGAATCATTTTAATGAAAGAATTCAATACCTATGTATTAATATATTTTCGTCGAGGAAAATACTCTACATCTAGTCTCTTCCATCTATGCATAGTTTTATCTCAAAAATGTTTGCACCCGTTGCTTTTCATTGTGGCTGAGAATATTATAGAAAAAATAGAATAAAATTTTATGTTTAATGTAGTACGTTGATTCGTATGTCTTCGTGTGAATATTTTCTATGATTTTGATACATTACCTGTCTCCAATTGTTTCACTTTTTCGTTTATTCATCCCTTTAGAGGAAAAACGCCCCGATATCCGCGTTGTAGGCATGTGCATTCAAACGTTGTTTTGACGTTGTTTTCTCAATATATAAGTAGTTATTCAACATTATAGGCTCAACTAGATCGAGATGTTTGTAAAAGTGGTCACGTTACATTTTTGGACACATATTGACGCGCGACTAGTTAGAATTTTGACAAAAGTTACGTGAATTCCACACGTTTCAAAAGGGATAACAGTCGTTTATCTTCCTTTAATATGTAACTTTAACATCAAATTATTCTCAATTACATTACAATTCCCTGTAACAAAAGGCAAACGTAATATAAACGTAAGTGCCCCAGTCATATATTTTTATATTCAGTCCTAGTTTTATTTTAATCAATTTAAGTGATAACCCTAGTCGTGCCATAACCGTTGAATCGTATTACCATTACAACTGTCCACGACGCCAGCTGCTTCAAACAACTTTATTTTAGGACCCGGATCCTTTTGGAGTTCCGTCCGTTGGCTGTATGGCCTCTTGTAATCGGGGTCCCAACTTATAATGGATATATATGCCACATTCAAGATATTGTAAGATATTCTTTTTCCTCTATTTTAAGCGACAGGGAACCACTTTCTTCTTTCTCTGAAAAAATAGAGATAATAATTAAAAATCACTCATTACTAGGATTGCATTCTGTCAGATTTTTAAGTAGGTAGGTAATTCGAAAAACAAGAAAAATCCTGCTTATATTTTTTTAATTAACATTTCTAATAATTTTCTATCATCGTTTCAACAGATTTAAACATATCTACTCGTTTAATAAATAGCTATAATAAACTTTTCTATTGGAATCCAAAGTACCTACCCATATACATACCTAATAAAAATAAATGAGAAAACGTTAAAGCACACAGCGCATTCCAAATAGTAAACAAAGACAGAAAAGCTTTCTTTATAATTCAATTCTCGTAACGGTATTTTTAAATAAACTTGGATACAAAACATTACAGTCTATTAGCGCTACCCCTGTAGCGTGAAAATTACATTTCATGTCCACTTATTCTTGTTTCCACGGTAGAAGCGGTAACATCGCTAAATTAGCAGGACGGGGCTGACAGCAAGGCAATATATTCCTTGTTAGCTGCTGGAAAAAAGACATTGAAAATAGAAAAAAACGGGGTCAGGACGTAGTTGATATTAATTTTTCACTAAGAATTCCCAGAATTGTAACGCCACTATTACCGTATAAATGATGTTCAATTAAATGTTTATTATGTTCATCACGTTTTAAGAAATGCGTAAGTACCGGGAAAATATCAATAATACACAAAAATTTTGTTATTCATCCAAATTTATTTTATCGCCTTCAAAGTATGCTCCTTCAGAAACTATACACTTACGCCAACGAATAATCCAATCATCAAAACATTTTTTAAACGCTGTTTCCGAAATGGAGTTCAGTTCTCGCCGCGAATTCTCCTTTATGTCTTCTACCGATTGAAAACGGGTGCCACGAAGTGGTAATTTGAGTTTAGGAAAAAGAAAGTAGTCGGCTGGAGCCATATCTGGTGAATACGGTGGTTGCTCGATGGTACCTATTTGTTGAGTGTTTGGACAAAAATTCGTTCACAATGATGGCCTTGTGCGAAGGCGCATTGTCGTGATGCAATATCCAAGAATTTTCTTTCCACTAAACTGGCCTTTTTCGTCGAATTTGTTCTCTTAAACGCCGCATAACGCTCAAATAATATACTTTATTTACCGTTTGACCTTCCGGCAAGAATTCCGAGTGCACAACACCGCGATAGTCAAAGAAAACAGTCAACATGACCTTGACTTGTGATCGACTTTGACGTGGTTTTTTTGGTTTTGGTTCAGTTGGAAGACGCCATTCCGAAGCTTGTTGACTAGTTTGCATGTCAAACTCGTAAACCCACGTCTCGTCACCAGTAACAATGCGTTTCATGAATGTTGGGTCGGTATTGACTCGTTCTAGCATGTCCTCAGCGACTCTCATGCGATTGAGTTTTTGAAGAAAATTCAGGTCTTTTGGGACTAGCCGGGCGGCAACACGTTTCATACCCAAATGATTACTTAAAATGGTACGGATCGACTCGTGAGATACAGAAAGATCGGCGGCCATCTCTCTCAAACTTGCATGAGGATTTTCAGTCACTATTTCCTTCACTTTTGCAATGTTAACTTCAGTTGCAGACGTTGATGGCCTACCAGAGCGAGGCAAATCTTCCATCACATCTCGACCATTTTTGAACGCTTTGTACCACTCATAAGCACGTGTTTTTGATAAAGTCGATTCACCATATGCCTTCTGTAACATTTTCAGTGTCTCCGAACAAGAAATTCCATTGGCGATGCAAAATTTAAGACAAACTCTTTGTTCGATGTTTTTGTCCATTATGAAATTCGCAATACACGCTAGATATTATAAAACTAAAAACAGCACTGTTTTTAATTTTGTTTTTAATTTAAATGACAGATGCTACTCAAACTCCGCGCCAAAATGGAAAACAGTTGTACCAACCTAACAACAACAAAAAAAAAACAAAAATTTGAATTTGGAACCATAAACAAATCATTCATTCCCGATACTTTGTTGACTGAATGATATTAAAAGTTTGTGGGAAAGTGTAGGAACTATATCTTCGTCGTCGTTGTTTAAAATACTATCTGATACTACATCCATTATGTCTGAATCGCTATGGCATCTAATTGAACCGGAAACACTAGTTGTTGAAGATGAACGTTTTCTATATCTCGCTTTGCACAGTCCCGATGATCCTGGTTTGGGGTTTAAGTAAATATTCTTAGAGTCGAAAACCTGATCTTTCCGTGTACTTCACTGTCTAAGTTTTATATGCTGTTGAAGCACAACGTTATTATCTTTATATTTGTTTGCTGATTGAACGTGTTTTTTTTCTTTTGTTGTTATTGCCGGTTTGATAATCTTGTTATATTTTTGATTTCTAGTATTAAAAACTTTCGCTTCTTTTTCGGTATTGGCTTCTTTAATGATTGTATTAGACAGAATTTTTATTTTTGGAGAATAAGGTTTTGGCTTTTGTAAACAAATAGGTAAGTTACTTACATCTTTTGCTGAAAATGGTCGATTTTGACAATCATTATTTGAGACATTTGTCAAGTAAACAACATCATCAGTGATTTTGGGAAAAGACTGTGGTTGTGAGTCTTCCTTACCCTTTCTCTTTGTATTCTTATTAATGCTTTTTCTTTGTTCTTCCCTTTTCATTTCCAAAACATCACTGTGTGTTATTACCTCAGCACCTGGTGCTACCTTTCGG
>CAJQZM010039290.1:0-10222 GCA_907164665.1 Colias nastes | reverse complement strand
TATTTTTAACAGTATTTATATTATAATATTACTGGTCATACTTTATACGTACATACAATTTTAATAATTGGTATAGAATGATAGTTTTAAATAACTTTTGGCTACAAAGCTTGGATATGAACCAATTTATAGCATTAACATCCTTTGTAAATAGAGGAAAGTTGTGTTTTGCATCAGATGCTGTTTACCAAATTGTAAGCTACTCAGATCTTCTTTTTAAACGCGTTGCTTCGACGGGTCAATTTCAAGCCAAAATCATCAAAGAAAAACTGTTTATAGCAGCCTTGCACAAAATTCAGCTAACTTTACAAAGTTTATTTTTCAAAAGGTATTTTTTTCTGGGTTGTAATCCTCAGTAATTTTACCCTTGATTGGGCACATATATTTCTTTTTATTTTACTTTTTGGAAAGCTGAAATACGTAAAACAAAAAAATATGAGGTAAGTTAAAAAAGTATAAATTTCAATGTAAAAACGAACAATCTTATAACTACATGTGAGTGCAATACCGATGTCGTGTGTTGTTTCATTACTAGTAACAATCTTGAAAATGGTGTTCTAAATTTCATCATAATATTGTTATTACAATAATATATTCTCTTCGCTATCCATAAAAACTCGTCATCATGGTTACCTTACTTGTTAAATTTGTTTATTGAAAACTTGTTGAAAAATGATAAAGTATTAGGAAAATAACAAATTTAACATGACTGCTTACTAAAATGATGCAAAATTTTAAAATTTTTGCCATTGTAATGATTCTAAACAGGTAAATGCAGGAGTATTGAGGAATATTGTAAATAACGTAAATATACACTTGCCTGTGAAATTCTATGCCAGAATTTGGTGTCCAAACACTTCTGCAATTTTGCACAATACAATGCATTCTTTATATTCGGAAAATATTTATTAAATAAGCAACAATATTAACTTAAATATTCGAAGCGACGCAATTTTTTTGACACACATGCCATATTGACAAAGTGAGAGTTGCTACAATTTTATTATGGTGACTACCCATAATCAGGGAGTATATAGCTTTTTAGTAATTGGTTCAGATACTTATTTTATTTAGCATAAATAATAATTGTCTCATCCACAGTCTCATCCAACAATGCTTCTGAATGACGTTGTTGGCAATTTATCAACAAACTCATGTACAAAAACTAACCTTTTGCACAGAATATTACAGCATACATAGTAGCCTTGGGAAAACTTCGTATTAACAGTGGCAATACCAAGTTAGGTGTGAAAGTGATAAAAAATATCAACTGGGCAATATTTTCTTGTTACACGTTAATGTTCATACCGAAATCTCCAGTGTATTAGATATAAGCTTCATGGTCTTTAGCAAACGATGGGCGAACAGTGGAATTCGGCGGGCCGTCATTTTCTTCTTCAATGTTATTGGCTGGCCTATCCCGCTTATATTTTTCCCTCTGTCGTGCAATTTCTATGTTGGTGTTGTTGACTATTTCTTCTAATATATTTTCAGAAAAAAAGAAGATTCCATGCTTCTTCTTCCGTAGTTATTTGACGAGCTGTGTCTAGGGGACCCGCTGGACGACTCAAAATATTTCTTTGTGGAACTCTTGTTCTTGCAGGTTTTGTCACATTCCATTTATACCCGTTCCGACCTAACAAACGGCTTGGAACACTCAATACACGAACAAAATTTCCTGAACGGTAATTGGCCAGAGGAACCTCGTCTTCTAAATCAAAATCATCACAGTTATCAGCGTTAGCCTCTACAGGAGTTTCTGCTCTAGCTTCTGGTGGAGGTAGTATGTCCATGTCAGCCTCTGAAGGAGATAATGCTCTAGCCTCCGGCGAAGGTACCGTGTCAGCCTCTGGTGATTCTGCACGATAGTCCTCGATAATTCTGTCTCGCTCGTCATCACTACCAAGATCACGGATGGTAGGTATATTTTCATCATCGGAATCTTCTTCATGCAACCAGCGAGATATTTTCTCATCCATAGTATAAAAAAGTCTTTGCGGTTCTAAAACAGTAAAAAGTACACGTTTTATATAATATATCCATTGCAATAAGAGAATACTTGTGCTCAATGCAATATTCAATGCAATAAAACATAACTTCCAACACATAATAATTTTATACGTTAAATTAAGGGTTAAATGTTGATACTCAATGGGTGGCAAAGCTACTAACCCTTGGCAAAGTTGCCAGATCTGACGGTATCACATTGCTCTAGGTTTTCAATTTTTAAACTTAGCGTGCATTTCTCGCATTGCCATCTGATTTTTTTTAGTACCACCGAAGCCAAATAACCTGCGACATAGTAGGTTGTTTTTCAAACGATTCGAACAATCTGTTTTCAATCTCTAACAATTCTACATCATTAATCTCTAAAAAATCTAAATAATCATCTGGAAAGTGCGGGTTTTCAGGAATTTGAAGAACAGAAGCATTAGCACTTTCAGGCAATTATCGATCCTTTTCTTGTAATACTACTAGGGAAACTGGGGAAACATGATTCCTCACTTTTGTATAGGATCATAAAAACTTTATTTTTGACTGAACATAAGTTGCGTTTTGACTAACCGATAGACAAATAAGTTATATAATAACAGTAGGAAGGATATTGAAGTAGAATAACAGTTTAAAAAAGATAGTAAAAAATCGAAAATAACGATTTTGTACCATGTCTCCCATATACTGGGAGAAATGATCCATGCAATTGGGTGACTTGATCTGGGGGGGGATCATGTCTTCCATATAATGAGAGACATGGTACTAGCAATTTGAGATATTTGTTAATAGACACCAAATTAACAATGAAACTTCATATTTATGTAATTATTACTTTTATTACAATTTCCAAATAATAATCAATTTGAATTAGCTCAACATAACAATCAACAACATAACTAAAAACAAACACAAACACACTTAAATTCTGTACTCAATTATATTTAACGCGCCCGAGAGTCCCAAAAAAAAAAAAAAACAGTTTTCAAAATTAGTTTATTGAAAAAAAAAATTACAAATTAAAATCAAACATTAAAATTACGTTAAATACAAATGGACTTGCTCGAGGTTAGAGGCTAAGTAAGGTGGAATCCACAGCGGCGATCCAATTTCGAAGTCAATGCGAAGTCAGCAAAATGTTTCCCTGAATGTTACCGATGAGTATGTTATACGCAGAGGCGACCATAAAATATACCAAAGATTATGTAATGGTATAGAGGCGATATTAACTTGTAGATTTTACTATCTTGAATCTTCTAAGTGTAAGTATCTTCGGATGATAGGCTTGGTGGTATATAACACCTCCCCCCTTTGTTCAAGGACTATTTTTGAACGACAGGAAAAAATGTCATTGGCAGCTTTCCACAGTCTTGGCTTGGTCCAGGTTCAGCATAAGTTTGTTCTTGGCGAGGCTTCTTGCTTGATTGGCTTCTTTCTTCATTCTTATTTCTTCTGTTCAGAATTAATCTTCTGCCCAAAATTATAAGAGAAAGTGCAATAGCACTGCATAATATAGTATAGAAAGGAATAGTTGTATTATAGAACATTGGAATTTGTTCTAATTGAATAGGTTCTTGATGGTGAACAAAAAAACCCAGACCAAATAAGTAAAAAAAAGACGGGTTACACTCCGGGAGTGCCGGCAGAAGTGAAAACTTGATTATTAACGTTGAGCATGTTTGATATTTTGGAATGGTATCCGTCTTACGCTTTTTCGATCAGGTCACGTGTCCTGACGCGAGTTTAAGATTTTATACCCATTACAGAAAAAGTGCTCAACGCCGCTAAAGAAGTTTTCACTTCAATAAAAAATTAAACGCTAAATGCGAAGATAAAGTGGCATTTTCAAAAAAAAAAATTGCAATATCTCTTCAACGGCTAACTTTTGGATATGGTATTATAAGATCAAATCAGTTTGTTTTGACCCCTACTACACGCTCTTAACAGGAATAGGTCGACTTAACCTGTAACCCTGTATATTTATTTATTTATTTATTTATTTATGTAAAGGTACCTTACAGCTAAACTTACACTAGGTATTACATTAACAATTCAATACGCCAATTAAAAGGTACACCAATAACAATCATAATACTGTGAGTGAGCAAAGTATAAAAGATACGATATTAACAATTACAAACCCTATATTATATATTTGTTCGCGACAATATAGAAATGTATGTAAAGTTATTACGTTAAGTTTTCATTTATATAAAGTGTTTATTTCGTTTCGTAATAGTTTAATCGTGTTATAAGTTCATTTGTTTTACATAGCAAGTTTAATCGTTTATAATGTATGTGTAATGTTCTTTTTAATGTAATTAGTTGTAGAAACCTGTATATAATGTTTTAAGACTGATTTAAATGTGTTATGTTCGTAAATTGTAATAGTACATAAGGGAAAATAGCGTGTGATACATAGTAAAAATAGTGTTCGTATAATTCGTATAGTTTATAGATTGTTTAACAAATAAAGCTTATGATTATTGGTGTTATTATTTTAGCATAAATAAATAGTATATAAAATAAGTAAATAATGTAATAGATATAAGTAAACAATGTAATAGATATAAGTAAATAATGAGAAATAAACGAGTACTACACGAAAGTTTTCCCACCGCACGCATTAACACCTATAGTCGACACATAAATATAGCCACTTTTCGCGCCAAAAACACGCACGCTCGCATAACTCAGACCACATAGTATACACTCTGCGGTGGAAGACTTCGTATAGTAAATAAGCAGCATTTGGTCTTCTTCTTCACCAACCCCAGCAATTATAGGGTGGAAGCCTCCACCGAATGTGAGTCTTACAGTCCCTCACATTTTGGTCCATCGATTCCGGATTGTGAAGAAAGAAGAATAGAAAATAGAAAAAAAAATGCCGCTTACAAGACAGAAGAGTAAAGAAGAAAATAGCGAAGCCGGCGGCCGTGCTGCTCCTACAGAACCCACTACAGAAAATGCAAGCACGACCACCGACACCTCGACGAACGAAGAGTCAACCACCGCATCAGAAACAACGAAAACTGCAAGTTCGCGTCGTCGTCAAGATCATAGTACAGAAGAAACCTCCAGCGAGGACGAAACCTACACAGAAGAAAGAAAATCGAAGAAACAAAGATTGGCGAAAGCCAGAAGAGCAGCGCTACGCTTAAAACTCAAATTAATTAAAGAACAAATCAGCGCCATCGAAGCCGAAGATAGCGAAGAAGAAGATCGCAGCGTCATATCGAACGAGCCGCGTCAGAAGGTCGGACAATGGCTACACACATCGCAGCCACACTTGCTAGCCATTACGCAAGAACCACAGCAAGAAATACCTACGGTCGCGTCGCCCCCCCCCGCCGCAACAACCGACGTGAACATTACGAAGACTGAAAAAAGCAACGCGTCAACAGAGAAGAACTCGTCGAACATCAACATATCAGAGCTCGCGGCGGCCATCACAATCGCCGCAAGAAGCGGTCCTGCAACAACACCGAGGTACATCACCGATCTACCACAGTATACGGGGTCACATCAAGAGTGGCTCTCCTTCAAAGCGGCGTACAACGAATCTGCACCGGCGTTTACGAAAATAGAAAATACAGCGCGCCTTCGCAGAAGTCTTAAAGGGCGAGCAAAAGAAGCAGTCGAGAGTCTCCTCATATACGGCGGGAATCCAGAAGAAATTATGAAGACATTAGAATCAAGATTCGGCCGACCAGACTCGATAGCGTTAGCCGAAATAGATCGGCTACGATCGTTACCCCGCCCAGCCGACGCGCCGAGAGATATCTGCGTATTCGCGAGCCGCGTCGCTAACATCACAGCGACACTGAAAGCTCTCAATCGCATACATTATTTGTATAATCCAGAAGCTACGAAGATCACAATAGAAAAATTACCACCAGTAATGAAGTATCGATGGTACGATTTTTCATCGGAGCACGAGACAGAAGAGGCCGACCTACTGAAGCTATCTCGCTTCCTCGAGAGGGAGGCAGAACGATGCGGCCCTTACGCTCAACCTGAAAACAACATAGAAAATATAGAAAATAAAAGAAAAACTCAGAGAACGTTCAACACGGTCAGCAAGCCGCCATCGAAGTGTCCGGTCTGCGAGGAAGAGGGACACAACACATCACAGTGCGACAAATTCAAGAAAAACGACGTGTCTACGAGATGGGACATAGCTAAATCACAACGGCTATGTTTCCGCTGCCTTCGTTATAGAACAAAGAATCACAATTGCCCCAAGAGAAGATGCAATGAAAATAACTGTGAAAGATCGCATCACAGACTGCTTCACTTCAGCCACGCCGAGAAAGAGACAGAAAATCAACAAGAAACGGTCGCATCAACATGGACGAAGAGCGGTACGCGAGCGTATTTGAAGATGCTGCCCGTATGTGTATCCGGACCGGCGGGAGATGTCAACACGTACGCGCTCCTCGACGACGGCTCAACCGTCACACTCATAGACAACGACATAGCGAAGAGGACGGGCGTCACCGGTACATTCGATCCGTTACACATAGAAGCGATCGCCAATACGAAGATAGAAGCAACGAAGTCACGCCGTATCACTCTCACCGTTCACGGCGCAACTAAAAATCACAAGATGACTGCGAGAACAATAGAACACCTACAACTGTCGCCGCAAACAATAACAGATGAAGACATCCGCGGCTGCAAGCATCTTGGCGATTTAGAAAACAGTTTGAAATATTACAACGCGAAGCCCAGAATACTCATCGGTCAAGACAACTGGCACCTGCTCATAGCGTCCGAAGTGCGAAAGGGACAGCGACATCAGCCCGTCGCATCCCGCACACCGTTGGGATGGGTATTGCACGGCGCGCACACTCGTTCACTGGGACAACGAGTTAATTTCATAAACCACATAACAATAGAAGACAACATGGATGAACAATTGAAAAGATTCTTCGCCATCGAGTCACTCACGATAGAACAGAGGAGGCCAGCGAACGACCCGGAACAGCGCGCTCTCTCTCAACTCAAAGAGCGTGCGACAGAGACAGAAGATGGTCGTTATCAAATGCCGTTATTGTGGAAACAACGTGAATTCAAGATGCCAGATAACTACAATAATACACTTCGAAGATTGTACAGCATAGAAAATAAATTAGACAGAGACGGAAGACTCAAAGAAAAGTACAACGAACAGATGAACGCTCTAATAGAAAAGGGATACGCCGAGCCCGCGCCGCCACAAAGAAGCGACAATAGAACGTGGTACCTGCCACACTTCCCGGTGCTCAATCCCATGAAGCCGAATAAAGTACGTGTGGTACATGATGCAGCAGCCAGAAGCCAGGGGGTCTCGCTCAATGACCACCTCCTGTCGGGACCGGACCTCCTACAATCTCTCCCGGGGGTCCTGATGCGCTTCAGACAACATAGAATAGCCGTGAGCGCCGACATAAGCGAAATGTTTATGCAAGTGAAAGTGAACATAGAAGATAGAGACGCGCTCCGATACCTGTGGCGAGGTAATCGACGTGACGACCAGCCGCCGGAGGAATACAGAATGACGTCACTGATATTCGGAGCCACGTGTTCGCCAGCCATCGCCATCTACGTAAAGAATACAAACGCCGCAAAATACGAACAACAGTATCCGGAAGCGGCGGCAGCAATCGTGAACAACCACTACGTAGACGACTATCTCCATAGCTACAGAACAATAGAAGAGGCGATCAAGATAGCTAAACAAGTTCGTTATATACACAAACAAGCGCATTACGAACTCAGGCAATGGGCGTCAAACTCACAACAAGTTATAGAAGCTCTCTGTGAAAACAACACATCGATGACGACGGTCGACATCAACGACGAGTCAAAAATAGAACGAGTTCTGGGTCTCATGTGGAGACCAGCCACGGACACACTCACGTTCAACCTCGACATGTCAAGATTACCAGTGGGCGCGCTCGACATCGAAAAGCCCACTAAGCGTGAGTTACTGAAAACAGTGATGTCCGTGTTCGATCCACTCGGACTCGCCTCGCCGGTCACCATCAACGCCAAGCGGATACTACAAGAAGTATGGCGCCGCGGAATCGGATGGGATGAACAGCTGCCCGAAGACCTCGCATCGAAGTGGAGAAGCTGGACGCAACACCTGAAAGCGCTGAGTAGCATCAACATACCGAGGTGCTATTCACAATACAGCGAAGCTACGTCATTACAACTACACGTATTCGTCGACGCCAGCGAGTCCACCTACGCAGCAGCGCTCTACTGGCGAGCTACCACAGCCGACGGTGAAACACACGTATCACTCATCACCGCAAAAGCACGTGTAGCGCCGCTCAAGGTCACCTCCATACCACGACTCGAGTTGCAAGCAGCTGTGATGGGATGTCGCATGGCGGTCACAGTCATCGAAGAACATGATAGAAAACCGGAGTCCATCACATACTGGACCGACAGCCGCACAGTACTCACATGGTTGCAAACAGGTTCCCGCTCGTACAAACCGTTCGTGGCTCATCGCATCGCCGCAATAGAAGAACACAGCGCGGTCAACGAATGGCGCTGGGTACCTACGAAATTAAATGTAGCAGACGACGCCACACGAGACATACCGCATGACTTCAGCAACACCCATCGATGGTACCGGGGCCCCGAGTTCCTCAAGTCGGACCCCTCAACATGGTGCATAGAACAGCCGAAGCTGAAACATGAAACGGGCGAAGAAAAAATCAACAACATAGTCAGTAGACAGCCTATCTGCAACCTATCAGAAGCGCTTCCAGAACCCGCGCGATTTTCAAAATGGGAACGCTTAATACGAACAACTGCAAGAGTACTTCAATTCATCGATTTATGTCGATCGGCGCGCACAGAAAAGGTTAATTACAAGAAAACAAAAGCCAATCAACGCGCCGACGAAAACTGGAATAAAAAAGTTAAAAAACAACAACACAATAGCAAGCGGACGCAAGTACAAGACAATAGAAAATTCAAAACAATAGCGGCGTCACTCATGAAACAAGCTGAAGAATTAATAGTACGAGCGAGTCAACATAGTTATTTTTCGAACGAGTTAAGCTGTTTAATGAAGAATGTAGCGCCACCTATCAACAGTAGAACAAAACAATTATCAATTGTTCTTATCAACGGACTGATAAGAGTGAAAACACGCATAGCAAGAACGCGCGACATCACCGATAGTCAAAAACATCCTCCGATACTCGACGGAAATAGTATAGAAGCGAAGTTGTATATAGAATACATACATAGACAGCTACATCACGCCGGCGTCGAAGCTACAATTAACGAGTGCAGACAACACTATTGGATTATTCGACTACGGCCCGCAACGAGGATGATATTACATCGATGTCTCGCATGCAGACGACGACGAGCTGCACCGCCCACGCCACCGACCGGCGACCATCCCGAGTGTCGACTTGCACACCATCAACGTCCGTTCACATATACGGGAATCGACTATTTCGGCCCGCTCACAGTGACAGTAAATAGATCAACACAGAAGCGGTATGTAGCACTCTTCACGTGCCTCACGACACGAGCAATACATCTCGAGCTGGCGGGTTCACTCACCACCGAATCAGCAGTCATGGCGCTTCGAAGAATGATAGCGCGCCGCGGCTGCCCTACAGAGATTTGGTCAGACAATGGAACCAACTTGAAGTCAGCAGACAAGGAGATACGTCAGGCGATCGACACAGCAACAGAAGACGAAGCCAGCCGACGACTCATCAACTGGCGGTACATACCTCCCGGCGCGCCATTCATGGGCGGCGCGTGGGAACGTCTCGTGAGAAGCACAAAAACAGCATTAGAAGCAGTGCTGCATCAGCGTCATCCAACGGAGGAAGTACTCACCACCTTCCTCGCTGAAGTGGAGTTCACCATCAACAGCCGTCCGTTGACACATGTATCGGTCGACCCGGACTCACCTGAAGCGCTCACACCGAACCACTTCCTGCTGCACGGACCGGCTCGAGTACCTACCTGGGGCCCGTTCGACGACAAAGACCTGATCGGCAGAACCCACTGGAGAGCAGCACAGTGACTGGCGGACATGTTCTGGACACGCTGGGTGCAGGAATACCTACCTGGACTGCAGAACCGGCGGGAGCCCTACGGCAAGGGTGCGGCGCTAAGTGTTGGTGATATAGTGCTAATAGTGGACAACACACTCCCACGCAACACGTGGCCGCTCGGAATCATCACAGCGACTTACCCG
>CAJQZM010039287.1:0-26194 GCA_907164665.1 Colias nastes | reverse complement strand
AACCTGCAGCAACGAAGAATCAGCCGTATCCAAATGTTCCTCCAACCATTTCTTAGTTGCGAAGTAATTCAACGAGTGTCCCGTAGACATTAAGGCAAATAGCAAAGTTGGTGCGCCTCTCATAGCGGGACTGGAGTAAAGGCGAGAGAAGACACGGGCTAACTCTAGTAGTGCTACCGCACCGGAGGCGTTTGAGTCCGCGCCGAATGATAGATCCTGGAATGAATGAACAAATTAATGAATAGTAAGAAGAAAATCACTTGTTACCAAGTAAAAAAGACAAAATTTTTTTATTTTATAACAAACTAGCTGTGCCCCGCGGTTTCATCCGCATTGCTCCGCTCCCGTTGGTCTAAGGGTGATGATATATCCTATAACCTTCCTCGATAAATGAGCTATCTAACACCGAAAGAATTTTTCAAATCGGACCAGTAGTTCCTGAGATTAGCGCGTTTAAACAAACAAACAAACAAACTCTTCAGCTTTATAATATTAGTATAGATTTTGTTTGACAAAAAAATAGGTCCTGAACTCTCAATAGAGTTGAGGACCTCCTATTTTTTTGAAGTCGTTTAATAAATTTATATATTTGCTGAACAGGATTTAAAAGTTATGTTTTGATCAGTTAAAGCCAGGCAGCCTGTCATATTTTCGACTATATTTCAATAGTCTGTCGAGTGAGTAGAATATTGCCACTCATTGCTAATGTCAAACTACAATATAACATGAATTATCCACAAAAATTGTTAGAAAATGAAAAGCCCATACATAGCAGGAACATCGTAACTATAGTCGAGCCAATTTAATAGGCAACATTTGACGTCTATAAATTTTATCTTCGAAGAGAGGTAACCTGCTTAAAAACATCGATTAAAGTGAATTAATCGATACGGACTTGAAACATATTTTGTCAATCGAACTTGAAACACATGTCAATTTTAAAACTCATCAGGCGATTCCCTGTCCCAGTAATATACTTTCTTTCGTAAATTTAAGGAGCAAAATAAGACAAGTATCGTGTTATTCTATGTCGCCGTTACTAGGTTACGTTGTTGAAATTTGTTGAACTGTCAAATGTTGCCTATTAAATTGGCCCGACAATAAGTAAAAGATAATCAAAACTAAAAGCTACTCACGGGTACAATGTTAGAAGCATCATAATGTGCCGCGATCAGTATGGTCTGTGTGGACGACCTGCCGACCAACTTGCCGTGTAGTGACACTGGCTTTGATTCCAATTTGTGTGGCGCTGCCGTTGACACCACTAAAATAAGATAACAGATAATTAAATTGAGAAACTATAACTTATAAGATGTAACCTATAATACACTAAATATTTTTACAGAGATACTTCATCACAGGATATATTATATCATTTCGTAAAATTTTTTTTCAATAGATATAGGTAATTCAAAATCAAATGGCAAAATTTATGCACTTTGGTCTTAATAATTTTTCCTAAAATTTTTGCTTAAAGTTGTGAACAAAAGTGAATAGGCTTTGTCCCTTTTTTATTTTATTATCTATACTAATATTATAAAGCTGAAGAGTTTGTTTGTTTGTTTGTTTGAACGCGTTAATCTCAGGAACTACTGGTCCTATTTGAAAAATTCTTTTGGTGTTTGATAACCCATTTATCGAGGAAGGCTATAGGCTATATATCATCACGCTTAGACCAACAGAAGCGAAGCCACGCGGGTGAAACCGCGGAGCGCAGCTAGTTAATTATAAATCTGTTTACAATTTCAATATTTTACTCACCAATTTGATACCCATTAGACGAGACAGTATTAAACATAGCTTCTAGCGCAGTCCCCGACTTCTCATCTGTGATGAAGCTGTGTTGCAGATCTTTGATGATGTACTCAAACTCCGGAGACCATCTCGCAAAGTACACCGGTATGTTGATCTCTTGTTGTGACATCACCGCTTCGAGGAGGTGGATATGCTGTAAAAAGCAATAATTTATAAATAAAAATAGTTTTTTGTTGTTGATCTAATGATAATAAAAGTATTTTAAAGAAAAACAAAGTATGTTTTATAGTTTATATTGTTACTATTTAAACTGTATCTTATCACTTTTAGCAAAGTTAAGAGACCAATGAAGACGATTTCTTTAAATTAAATACTGTAACATATTATAAGTTACTATATTTTCAACAGAGAATCTGTCACATAACTTAATATGTAATACAAAATTTGCTGCACATTCCTTGAAATTTTGTAATAAGTTATGCTTACAACAAGGTTCTTACTTACATTGGATTAAAACATACCTAGCCAATGAAATAATTTTAAGAATTGAAAAAATTTGGTGATTAGGTGAATTCAATTTCACGGTTGGCCAAAATGCTAGGGTTATGTTGCCCTAGAATCCCATCTTGTGATCGAAATTTTTCTATTCTATAAAAATTTCTAATTTATAAAGCATTTGAATGCTATAAAACTAAATATCAAACAATACAATACTTATTGTGCATACCTCCTTTTCATCATCAGTCAAAACCGTGTCATTCTTGGGCAACAACAGCACCAATGCGCCAGCCTTGCCCCTAATCTCAATGAACTGTTCAATGGTGACGTCCTGAAGCCGGGCGACGACGCAGTGGCGCGCCGTACTCCACGAGGTGAGGGAACGACCTTCGAGGTTGAAGCTTGAGCTGCGGCAGCCTTGAATTGGGAAATATAACATTTTAATAGATTATTTTATTGTACACGTTACAGTAACTGGGAGACCCCATCGCAAAAAAAACTACTAATGTTATAAATGTGAAAGTTTGTGAGGATGTTTTATACTCTTTCACGCCAATACTATTGAACCAATTACAATGCAATTTGGTATGTAGGTGGCTGAAGATCCAGAATAAGACATAGGCTTTTATCCCGGAAGTCCCACAGGAACGGTAACTATGCGGGTACTTCTTTGAAATCGCGGCAAAGCCGCGGGCGGAGATAGTTGGTTAAATATAATTTACAGGAGAGATTTTTAAGGTAGGAGAAAGTGCACATATGAAGTAATTATTAGTATATTCCCATTTTACATTATGTATTATGAGGTAAATTTTACACTTACAATAAAATAATAAGTTAAATGACTCTTTTAAAAACTTGGTGTACAGGAACTTAAGATATAATGCCTGAATGATTTGTTTTATTTTCAAGAAATTAGTTTTGAAAACAAATTTAAGATTTTAAATTATGTCAAACACATAATTTGCAAACATGTCCAATCTGAATTCACCAAATAAATACTGAATTGATGAGAAATACATAAAAAAACATAAACAGTAAGTTTTTTTTTTGGCATAAACCAACTAACTGTACATACAAAAGATTCTCAAAGTTTGATATCTACATCCTAGATTGTTGATAGCAATATATCACTATGTAAACATGTCCCAAATATAAATATAAGAAGATTTATTTCTGTGCAAATTCAATGCAAGTCATACTCTGAATTAGCTATAGATATAACTATCATTATTTAATTTTGATTTTCTTATTAAAGCCTAAATAGGCTGGTGAGTTAACTGTCAGTAAGCAATCGTCACCACCCATGAACATACGCATGGCCACTACAAATGGGTAGATGACATTTTAAGGAAGGAATGAATGCTGACAAAAGTTTTAAAATGGATCTTCCTATCAAGGATGGATAAACTAACAAGATATATTAACATACTTATATATATGTACATATAGTCTACATTGGTCTAGATATTTAAAATAAAATTTTAAATTGTATCTTGACAATTTACAAGATTATGTGATTAAATATGTTATACTTTACAAATAACTTTTTTTTGACTAGTAATATTATTGAAAGTGGGTGAGAGATTTGTTATTGAAACTTTTTTACTCTATTTTATGAGAATTTATGCGACATAAATATCTGGAATTAATAGTATCTTAGAAATCCTTTTCTTAACAACAGTTTATATCTTGTACTAAACTGTTAAATAACATAAGTAAATGGACCAAGAGATCCCAATTAACCCAAGTTGATTTAATAGATGTAAATTAGAAGATAAATTGGCTGAAAAAGTAAGAAAAGTATACTTATAATTACCTATAACCTAAAAATAATTGAATGCATTTATTGCACTAACAGAAAAACGAAATAACTTACCGTGTGGAACAGTGTGGAGGTCATATTGTTGCATTCTATACACCGAAAATTCGTGAGAAGCAGCTACAGGATTCACAGGAGACATAATGATAAAAATTGGGAATACGACTAATAAATAATAAGGTAAATAGCCCTTGAATATTTCGGCAAAGCCGTCTGCTTGATCGAGCCACATTTTGGCGACTGTGCTGAGTGTGTTTATAATGAAATTAATACATAAAATCAATTATTAATATAACAATCCTATTATACGAAACCCTACGTGTGATAACTCGGTCAATGACACTCGGTTCAAACTCGGTTTTGCGCACAGAGTTTTGCGTGACTTAACGACGCAATGTTGCCATTGTCGTATTGCAATAATAAATTTTAATTGCCACTGCCATAGACAATATAACTAAACTTACATATTTGGAAAAAGGAGAAGGGAACATAATTTCGTTATATTTATTGCATAAATATATCTAGAATTTTTTACAATACGTAAAACATATTCTGGTAAGAGTTTAGGAATGTTTTCATTTAACTTGTTTTCGGTTTATAAGTAAGTACAAGCTTTGATAATTACTGACTAGATGGCGATGTATGTTGATGGTGCTAGAGAATATAAAAAAATATTGCGTTCGATCATGAGAAAAATGCATATTGGTAGTTCTACAATTTTTTATTATGCTCATTACTTTCTTATTCGTAATCTGCTAATTATTTTACTGAATTCAATTGAATGTCAAAATAAAAGCAGCAAGCGGTAATTTCTAGGATTCAGAAAAAATGTCCAAATTCGTCAAGTGAATTTAATCATGACGAAGCATAATGATTTGCTGAATTAGACATTATGAGTGAAGTTGGTAAAGGAATGGAAATCCAATCCTGCATAATATCCCAGCGGTTACGACAGAGCTCTTATTACTCACGTTAGAACTTTAAGCTCCCCTTGCGGATATTATAGCTAAGTACCAAATGGCTTCATTAGGTACCGCAAAAGTAATTTTATTAAAAAATGTGCCTTTCCTCTAGTATTATACCTATTTAAATAATTTATTTTATTACAAGTATTTTTTTATGTAGGTTTAATTTGAAAAAACTGTACCTCTGCCGAATTTTTTTTTCTTAAAATTCGAAACCCGCGGTTCGTTTATATAACCATAAATAATTATTATAATAAAAAAAGAAGTGAAAAAGAAATTAGAAATAATTTTTTTCTTAAAAAGTAAAGGAAGAGTGTACTTATAATAGTTATGTAAATAAATACATGTTTTAAAGTAATTCGATTTTAAAATAACTATATTTATTTTTTGTTGGACGCGAAAGAAAAGTTATGTAAGTTAGGTAATTACTATGATACTTCTTGACATGAAAATCAATCTTGAAAAGGTTTAAAGCTTCACGCGTCCTACGTACATTATTTGCTCGTAACTAAATCAGTATGTTATAGTAGGACGCGTGAGGGGTTAATCAAGGGATGGGAATTAATATATCGGTTTACCTACTCGCGCGAAAACGTGAAGGTCTGCGAATGCGAGCGTAATGCTCTTAAAATCTATCTATAAATGTATTTAGCTATACATATACATTTGTAGTGTCTATAAATAGGAATCTATTAAGTATTAATTCTATTCATGTTGTTGCAACGTTTGTTACCAAGCTCATTTGATATGGTTATAACGATTTTTTAAATTTGTTTCTTTGGTGGGTTTGAAAATTCGAAATTCGAAATTGTGTTCGTTTTTCGGAGCAATTTTAGTATGTGATTTTATCTTAGAGGATTTTATTCTATAGAATTAAAATAAAATTTAAAAAAAATTTTAATCTGAAAATGAAAATAGAAGATTGGAAAGTTAATTACGTAGGCTACTTTTTGTTTCTATCGTCATGATTCATGAAACATCTCGTTCCCATGAAAATTTCTTGGAGTACGCGGGTGAAGCCGCTGGCAGTAAGCTATATCATAAAGTTGTTTAGCAGCAGTTTAGCAGAATAAAGTTTTACAAGACAACTAGTTTTTAATATAAACATACCACGATATACTTGCTGGTTAACTTTTTAATATAATGCATATTTTTCAGATTGATTGATGAGTGAAATTTTGAATGCAGACCAGATGAAAATTAGAATACCTACTAAACTAGTGAGATATATGACAAAAGGAACATGATTGACTTTTAAAAATAGTAAGTACCTATCTTTTAACTTGCAATTAAAAAAAAATATCTCGCTACATTAATCTCATATTGTTTATAAATCCAAGCAATTCCGCAGTATAGGTAAGCGTATAATTACAACGATTATGAACACAAAGGCAAACCACGCATCTCATTAAAGCACGTAAAACAATGCTGTTTCTGCCATTAATAATAATTGTTCCTACAGTTTAATTGTGGCGGTGTAAAATTGCATCTCAACTTCTGTATTATAAGTTCCAAACGGAAAGATTTTTCGGTTTTATTTTGCTTTTTTTACATTAGTACGAATATTTAGAATCGACATAACAAAAAAAAATGACATCAAACTGTTAAATATGGAAGGGACGTCAATGAAACACGCTAGATCAATGCAAACTGTTTTTTAATAATTATTTCTGCCTACCTACACATACATGATATTTTATGACATTGCATACATAACACTTTTCCCTTCTTAATTAAACAACTATATATTCAATAAGTCTGATTCACACTTAAAGTTAGCAAAACAACATTTTATACTGTTATAACATAAAAAGTGTTCTATTAGTCATATTGTTTATAGTAATGACGTATAAAAACATTCACCCCACACTAAAAATAGCACAATTACACGTAACTGACAATATAATATTACATATAGTTTACATCCGTTTAAGTTTTCGTATACAGCGCAATGCAGCTTTCCTACGTATACGCTCATGCACTGGTGATTTCGGTGAAGCGGCCAGGTCCCGCCGCTCCCCGTCACCCTCCACATCATCTACACCTTCCTGCCCTTGCGAGCCCAAACTACACGCTTCATCCTCAACACTATTACCTCCTCCCTCTTTCCTCTCATAACTCTCACTATCCGATGGTGACGACACGGCCTGACTTAACGAAAAACGCGATTTTCTAGTAAGTAATTGATCGATATGCCGCTTGTGCTTCCGCCCGTCGCTCGTTTGAACTTTATATGATACGGGACTAAGGCTATCAGTGATAATCCCGTCGACCCACTTACTATTATTCTTTGAATAATCTCGCATGAATATTCGATCACCTTCTTTAGCAATTCGCAAAGGCGTTGGTCGACGTTGCTCTTCCACTATCTGAGCGGCGCGCACTCGTTCAGCCGTATCGGGTCGCATCAAATCAAGACGCCCACGCAAACGTCTCCCTAACAAAGACACTGCAGGTTCGACTCCTGTCGTGCATTGTTCCGTATTTCTGTACGAAAATAAAAACCGAGTAAGCGCAACGCTAGCATCAGTTCTATCTACCTGTGCTTTTTTAAGTACTGATTTTATAGAACGCACCGCATTTTCAGCGGCTCCGTTACTAGAGGGATGATAAGGTGCGATTAACGTATGTTTAATTCCATTTCGTTGTAAATAGTTTGCAAATTCCGATGACGAAAATGGAGGCCCGTTATCACTTATTAATCTTTTAGGTAACCCGAAACGTGCAAACCATTGTCTTAAACAATTTATCACTAAACGCGCGGACGTCGAGCTTACCTTTTCTACCTCTATCCACTTTGAATGAGCGTCAATCAAAATTAAGTAGTAATCATGATTAAAGGGACCCAAAAAATCAATATGTACTCGCGACCATGGTTCGCTCGGCCAGGGCCACGAGTGCACGGGCGCAGCACGCGGCGCCGCCCGCGTCTCGCGGCAAGCGGCACACTCACGGGCCATGCATTCTATATCACTATCTATGTTATCCCACCACACATAATTACGAGCAATCTGTTTCATTTTTATTATACCCGGATGTCCATCATGAATTTCTTTTAAAACGATTTCTCTTAAAGACCTAGGAACGATAATTCTATAACCCCAAACGATGCAGCCTTGGTCTATATGCAGACTTTCTTTACGATTAGAATAACATAATTCTATTTTATTTAATTCGCTTTTAGGTGGCCAACCGTAAAGTATAAACCCATAAATCTTGCTTAGCAAAGAATCTTTAGCCGTCTCAATTTTAATATCTTTAAAATTAATCGGAAAATTATCTTGTGCAAAATTAAGATAACTACATTCTTCACTTCTTAAATTGCAATCTATAAATTTAAGAGGAAGACGCGAAAGAGTATCAGCAAAACAATTATTTTTTGATGACACAAATTCTATATCGAAATCATAGGCTGCCAGCTTAACGGCGTAACGTTGCAAACGACTAGCCGCGGTCATCGGAATTCCTTTATTCTTTCCAAAAATATAGCTTAAGGGACGGTGATCGCTTCGCAGAGTGAATTTCCTCCCGTACAAATATTGGTGATGCTTCGTGACCCCAAAAACGATCGCCAAAGCTTCTTTATCTAATTGTGAATAATTAGTCTCTGCCGAATTTAACGTACGACTCGCCGCGCACAGCAGCCGCTCCGCGCCGGCCGCGTCGCGCTGCGTCAACACCGCGCCCACCCCGTACGCGCTGCTATCCACTGAAAGGATCAACGCACGCTTAGGATCGTAATGCGCGAGCACAGGAGAACTACTCAGCACCTTTTTTATTTTTGCAAATGCCCTATCACACATATCCGTCCATTCCCATGTAACATTCTTTTTTAATAAATCATACAGTGGCTTAAGTATATCGCTCATGTTTATACAAAATTTAGAATAAAAGTTCACTAGACCCATAAAACTTTTAAGTTGCGTTATATTAGTAGGACGGGGCGCTCCCTCAATTGCATCTATTTTCGTCTTATCCGTATGTAGACCGAATTTATTTATTTTATATCCTAAATAAGTTACACTGTCTTGAAAAAATCGACATTTAGAAAAATTTATTCTTAACCCGTTTTCTTGCAATCTTTGTAGGACCGCCCTTAAATTTTTTAAATGCGTTAATTTGTCCTTACCAGTGACACAAATGTCATCTGCAAACACAGCCGTAGAAGGCAACCCACTTAATGTTTCTTCCATAATTCCCTTCCCTTCCCTCTCGGACACTGTGCAGTACAGACGTGTTTCTTTCTCTAAGTAATCTGTATTTTTTGTACTAAAATTAAAGTGAATTGTGAGTTTAATTTAAACAAAATAATAGGAGCTCATAAAAACCAAAGAGTTCGCATTGGGGTAAACAATACGAAGGAATTGCCGCTGTTTCCTTCATTCATCCAATATACCGTACGTGTCACAAATACCAGTATAACATAACGCGCAAGAAGCCGCTTGATCACTTCTACTGTGCGCTTGCGCACGCGCTGCACACAAAACGTGTTCCACCGCCACCGTAATACAACTACGAGTACTAGGAGCGCATCAAACGCAGGAGCTAAGTGTTTGTGAAGAACGGGACGACACGCGTGCGACGAGGACAAGTTACGTGAGTGACTCATCTTTAATCATCACTGCAAAACAAATCCTTCGCTCGATCCGATATAATATTAATAAGTTGCTAAGTGAATTTCAACCTTGCACCGCACTCACACGGATTAAAACTGTGTATCGACAGTAAACGAAAATTTTATTTATCCGCAATTATGTCTGTGCAACGTTCACCACCTGATTCTTTGCATACACCAAATACTAATTTGCAATACAACTCGGATTCGGCTCTCAACACTTCGTGTATGCAACAATCGGCGGACAACTACTTTAATATAACGAAGCGTCAAAAGCGTTCCTTTGCGGAACTTCCCGTTACGTCGTCCGCATCAAATTCCGATATAAAATCCATGTTCGTCGAACTTAAAGAACAACAAGATATGAAATTCGAATCTTTAAATAATGTTTTGACTACTATTATGTCGCAAAACCAGGACATACAAAAATCAGTAGAAACGATTTCAGGACAACATCAAGATTTATTGTTTAAAATACACGAATTAGAGCAAGAAAATAAGGAATATAAGGATCGAGTGGCATCCCTGGAGTTGAAACTGGAACAACTTGAAAAGTCGGCCCATTGTACTACTCTTGAAGTGAGGAACTTACACAAACAGCCTAATGAGAATAAAGAAACTCTTACAAATATTATCTCCAACATCGGTTCGACATTAGGCGTCGATTCGCCAATTCAAAATTCAGAAATACGCGAAATATTTCGTACAAGGTCAGACGCTGTATTAGTGGAATTCACAACATCTTTCCGTAAGGAATCCTTTATGTCGAATTTTATAAATTACAATAAAAATAGGCGCCAAAATAAAGAATCCCAATTGAACACTGAGCATATTAACTTACTAGGACCTCCGCGTCCTATTTATATTTCCGAGTTCTTATCTAGTAAAATGCGAAGAATTTTTTACGTTGCGCGCGAGAACGTCAAAAACAAAAAGTTGTTTGCAGCATGGACCTCTTACGGAAAGATATATATTAAAAAAGAATTGAGCTCGAAACCCGTACGTATTGTGAATGAAATTGATCTATGTCAACATATAGCATGACTATATTATAATGTACGCATTATGAATTTAACTTTATTGTTATGTATTCCACCTTATATTACTCTTTATTTTTATATAATTTTTTCAACTTGTTCTATACCAAAACACATAACTACGTATAAACAACCATTATACGTACAATTAACTCACTACACAAAATACACAAAATACACAAAATTCAGTTACCCACACACATGCTGTACTTTATACATATTTACACTAAATATAAATATCATACTTATTTCTATGAATAAAACGCGCCATACAATTATTACCAATATCAATTTTCTATTTTACTTATTAATCAAAAAACAGCTAATAGCCACTTGCGTTTATGATCAGAGTTTATATTATTATTTTTATTACAATTATTATAGAATTAACGTGCCACGGTTTTGCCGTCGACACGTAATTTTACCCCGTTTAATATATCACTTAAAATGATGCCAATAGTTGAAACCTTAAACTCTGATCTAGATGATATACAAGTGGCCAATTCTATAATATGCGACATAGATAACATTGATAAACATCTCATAAATTCTAATAGTAAACTCAATTTGAATCTCTTGTCACAAAATATACGCAGTATTAACCGTAACATGCCGAATCTTATAACATTTCTCCAAAGATCTAATATTTCGTGGGACATTCTTGTGTTATCGGAATGTTGGCTGTCATCAACTAGAAACATCCCAAGTCTTGATAATTATCATTACATTTCAACATCTTCTCAAAACACTCAAAACGAAGGAGTAGTTATTTATTACAACAAACACCTCATTGTAACGCACGAGGAACCTTATATTAGTGATGCTAACTGTTTATTATTAACCTTAAATTCAGGAACTTGTATTATTGCAATATATCGCCCGCCGAGCCAAACAAATACATCAAAATTCATAAACTCTCTAGATGTACTCCTCTCTAAACTTAGTTCTTATATAAATATTATATAAGACTTTTTTTTTTTCGGGGGTAGGCGTAAAGTGAGCAAGTCACGTTTATTTTCGCTGTGCAAATTTTAATTTAAAATAGTTTTTATTTTAACTTATTTATCCCAAAATATGGTTTAAATCACTACTGTACCACCCAGTTATATATTTCCTATAATTAGCTCTTATTCTTACATCGTTTTTCACTACCTGGATTCTACCTGATTCAACTCTCTGTCATATCCAAATATTCCGGACAATGGATTCACTAAAACAGTCTATTTCGGATATGAACACTGAATTTAATCAACGAATGATGGAATTTCAAAAAGAACTGCAAAAAACATCACACCCACCTGCATCTACAAGTCCTACCTCAAAACTTGCCAGTGATTTTGAAGCTTTCCGTTCCTTCGTCTGCAAAGCGCTTCAGTCTCTCCAAGCCCAAGTAAATCTTCTTACAAACATACAAGACCAGCAGGAGATGCGAAGCCGCCGGAAGATGCTGCTCATCCACGGTATTGCAGAACACGATAAAGAAGATATCACGGCTGTCGTTACAAAAATAATTTCTGATGACATTAACGTTCCTGATGTTGATAAAGATGCCTTCAGTCGTTGTCACAGATTAGGCCATCAGAGATCCAAGAATCCTCGACCAGTTTTGGTGAAGTTTTGTGATATTCGTGTTCGCAATAGTGTGTGGTTTTCTAAATCTTGTTTAAAGGATTCTGGTTACACTGTTTCGGAGTTCCTCACAAAGAGTCGTCACGATACATTTATGAGTGCCCGTAAGCGACTTGGTGTAACAAAATGCTGGACCCGTGATGGTCAAATTTTCCTAATCGACTCTTCAAACACTAGACACCGCATCACTTGTATGTCTGAATTGGATGCCATTATATCTTCTCCCAACCCCGAAAATTCTTCAAGTGCGGCTGGGACTTCACAGGATGCCGAAAAGAATAAGAAGACCATACCTAATGCAAGGTCAAAAAGAATTCCCAAAGCTCGTTAACGTACGTTTTATTTATTTTCTTAATATTTTTAAACTAGGATTATTCTAAAACAATTAACTATTTCACTCGATTTTCTATTTCATTAGTTTTAAAGTTTTACTTGTTTCTTGCACTGAATATGAGATTATCACAATAATTGTTTACAACTTTAAATTCAAATACCCTCAATAAATTTATTTTTTATTAATATGTTATGAGCAATTTTTTCAGTGTAAATATTCGATGTCCCGGATACTAGCAATTTGATTAACGGTTGGAAACAGTGTTACCATGATGTAAAAATATAAATACATTTTCTTTTTATTTTGTGTTCGACACTGGCTGGTACAGGAATTAGCTGAGAATAATATATTACATTATTTAGTAATTAAGTATTTTTTTTTTTTTTTATAGTTAAGATATATATTTGATTTTTTTTTTATCTAATTTTATTTACTTATTGTTATATTTATTTAGTTATATTTTATAAAAATATTCAATAATTTTATTGTAGTATATAATACTATTATGTCGTCTAACAGTAGTGCATTGATTAACGAAGATATTTTCAATACAGATAGCGATGATCACTCTAGTGATGGTAGTTACCATAGTATTTCCCCTATTCCATTAAACGAAACTCTCATATCCCAATTTTCGAATGTAGTAAAAAACTTTAACGTGATTCATATAAATGCTCAAAGCCTTCCAGCGCATTATTCCGATTTCTTAACTTCTTTCGACTGTAGTTGCATTCACGCCATCGTTATCTCTGAAACTTGGCTTAAGCCATGTCTGCCTTCTACTGCTTACTCTCTCCCAGGATTCAATATTATAAGAAACGACCGCGTTGGTCGAGTAGGTGGTGGAGTTGCAATTTATTTAAAATCCAGCATCACTTATTCGGTCTTATCTGCTTCACCGCAACCTACTCCTGTTGACTCACTTGAACATTTATTTCTTGAAATAACATTATGTCATCAAAAAGTTCTCTTGGGTGCACTGTATAGTCCTAATCTTTCTGTTGACTATTTTTCTTATTTTGATCAATTACTTGACAAATTTACACCTTCTTTCCAACATGTGATCTTAATGGGGGACCTAAATACTTGCTTGTTAAAAAATGATCACAGGTCGAAGAAACTTCTATCAACGATTGACTGTTACAATATGAACATCCTCCCGCTGAATGCCACGCATCATTTCCCTAATTGCTCCCCTTCCCTTCTGGATTTAATTATAGTGTCCTCTCCTGATTACGTGGCCAAATTTGGTCAATGTGCAGCCGAAGGCTTTTCTTACCATGACCTCATCTTTGTCTCATACAAAATCCGTCCTCCGAAGTATAAGCCTAAAGTAATAATGCAGCGCAATTTTAGTGGATTGGACATAGAAAGTCTCGTCGAGGAAGCAAAAAACCTGGATTGGTCACTTATTACGAACGCTGATGATATTGATGCTAAAATAAACTTATTTAACTCCTTTCTTCTTCGACTTTATGATAAACATGCCCCATTTCGACCCATTAAGCTCAAACATTTACCGGCGCCGTGGCTGACACCTGAACTTAAGTCACTAGTCAATAAAAAAAATCGTGCTAAGGCTTTATTAAAAGCAAATAATTCTCCAGCTAGTCGCGAAAGATACAGAACGATTCGCAACCGCTGCAGTACAATGTGTAGGGACGCGCAACAACGACACATTCATGGCTCAATTGAAAACGGAGACCCCAGCAAAGTGTGGAAATTTTTAAAGTCTCTCGGTGTTGGCAAACCTTCTCCTTCTTCAATCCCTTCTAACGTTAATATTGATTTACTTAATACTTTTTTTTGCTCTTCTCCTTCACTCGATCCACATTTAAAAAAATGTACTCTTGACCTTCTTTCTAATACTCCTCTTCCTAATTCTCCTCCTTTTTGCTTCAGTCAGTTTACTGTGAGTAGCGTTAGGAATGCTATCTTATCCATTGCCTCTAAATCTGTTGGTTGTGACAATATTGGCCGTAATATGATCATTCCTATTCTCGACACCTTAACTCCCACTTTAACTCACATCCTAAATTTCTCCATTACGTCCTCTCAATTCCCAACATCATGGAAAGATGCCCATATTATCCCACTTCCTAAAAAAAGCAATCCTTCCGCATTATCTGATTTCCGTCCAATATCCATTCTTCCTTTCCTATCCAAAGTTCTCGAACGTCTTGTCCATAACCAGTTAACGACCTTTATAAACTCCCACAGTCTTTTCGATCCCTTCCAATCCGGTTTCCGTCCTGGTCATAGTACGGCCACTGCCTTAGTTAAGATCACCGACGATATCCGAATGGCAATGGATAACAAGCAACTTACTCTCCTCACATTAATTGATTTTAGTAATGCGTTTAATTCTGTAGATCATGATATTCTCTTAAAATTACTTTCTTCTCTTAATATTTCCGATACTGTAATTAGCTGGATGTACGACTATCTACGAGGACGCCGTCAACGTATCTACAGTAATGACTGTCATTCATCTTGGTGTGATGTCGTTGCCGGTGTTCCTCAAGGCGGCGTACTGTCTCCTCTTTTGTTTTCTCTATTTATTAATTCCATCACTCATAATATTTCCTCTTTATATCACATGTACGCAGATGATCTGCAAATATATACTCACTCATCATACGAGAATTTGCCTAATGCAGTACGTCATATCAATAAGGACCTTGAATCAATAATAAAATGGAGCAAAGCACACGGAGTGAATATAAATCCAACTAAGACACAATCAATCATAGTCGGAAGTCGACACTTCATAAATAAAATTGACTGGGTCACCATTCCCAAGGTTATTGTAGACGGTGTTATTATCCCTTACAGCTCCAGTGTCAGAAATCTAGGAATATACTTCGATCAGACTCTTTCATGGACACAGCAGCTTCAAGAAGTGCGAAAAAAAATGTTCAGTTCTTACGGTTCCCTCAGACGATTACGTAACCTTCTTCCCATCCCCACTAAAATTGAGTTAGTACAAGCTATACTTCATCCAATCCTCGATTATTGTGACTGTGCCTATCCCGATCTTAATGAAAACCAATTAGATGCTCTCGAACGCCTTCAGAACCTCGGTATAAGGTACATATTCGGTTTGCGAAAATATGACCACGTATCCCACTTCCGTACGAAACTCAAATGGTTGCCAATACGTTCTCGACGGAATGCACGCATGCTTCATCTTCTTTACGGCATATTGTTTGACGCTAGAACACCGAACTATCTTAAGGAAAGATTTATATTTCGTCACTCCAACAGCTTGGTATTGAGATCTCCTTACTCCCTTTCTCTTCTAATTCCATCTCACCACTCTAACTTTTACCATCACTCTTTTACTATGTACGCTATTCATCTTTGGAATTCGTTGCCAGATTCAATCAAACATGCACAAACCATATCTACGTTCGATAGTTTGGTAAAAAAATATTATCTTTCGTTATAAAATCTATTATATTTTAAATTTTATGTATACTATTTAACATTGTATGTATTATTATTACATAATATGTAGGTATATATATTGGTGTACTATATTTAATATATATATATATATATATATATATATATATATGTGTATTTTATTTTATTTTATTTATTTATTTATTTTTTTAAATATTAAGTGCTCTTTTGCTCACACCTCCATAAATGTATTCTTCCAGCATTTTCCAATATCACAGGTTGTCTGGTAGAAATCACTTGTAAGTGATAAGACCGCCCTTTGTACATTGTCTCTATGTGCTGTTTTCTTTCTGTTATTTTATTTGGTGTGCAATAAAGAATTTATTATTATTATTATTATGTTTCTCATTTCCATAATACTCGGGTACCACCAGAAGGACGGTACCCGGATCTTTGGAAGGCTTACGTGGGGACACGGATCCAACACGCAGAGGCCCTTTGAGACTTTTAATGTGTTTTGGGACACCAGCCGCAGCCTGCCCATGACTGCACTATAGAGATACAGCCCTAGGCAATCCGCGGCCGATGTAGGACTATTGCAGGGTATGGAAATTTAATAATTGGGCTATGGATTGGGATGCTAAATGGACTGGTACTGGGGACTATGGGAAACTATGGCACCTGCCTTTCTACTAAAAGAAAGTAAAAATATGTTGGCAGGTGGTGACTCGCCCTCTCACTGTATGGGCCCCCGAAATAAGTCGCTGCAATAATGCGACAAGGGGGCAACATATTGTGAGCAGCTAAGGGTGGAGAGGCGTCCCTGGACTTTAAACTACGATCACGCGCTCCCTGAGGGTCCAGCATCACGTGCCCACTCGCCACTTACGCTTCGCATCCACCCTTCGAGCTAAAAGCTCTCGCGACTCCACTCTGGCCGGCCGGTTAAGGCAAGCCAGAGGTGGGGGTCCTGTCCTCGTCAGGCTTCACTCCGACCGGCCGGTGAAGGCAAGCCGGAGATGAAGACAGGGGCCTCCCCCGGGAGCACTCGGTTCCCGCGGGGTCGCTACTCCCCGACACCCCGCCACAAGGTGTCCTGCGGGTTGACTGATTGCACGGGTGGAATATCTATTATCACGTAAACAATAGATATCCCAACCGTGGGCGATGGGGTCGTCACATCCCTACGCCCTTATTATTATTATTATTATAGATTGTGTTTTTAATAATTTTACCAAATTTCAGCTGGATGGGAATTTTGGTCGTGGTCGTCGTCGTCCTTGGTAGTGTGACCGAAACATTAGCAAAACGTCATAAGCTTATATCAATTAGTATCAATAGCGGATTCTATTCTCTAGCGTTTCTGCCACTTGTCTAGAGGCCCAGAGATTAAAGTTTTGTCACAACGTATCTATTCTGTAAACTTAGACTTGTTATTAATTTTCATAATTCCCAAAATAATTCAAGTAAAAATATATTATATTACGTTAATAAGTAAATAAATAATTCGAGTAAATGTCTGATAAGTTAATTATAATGGTGTTCGAATCACTCGAATTATTCCTATACATGTATAGATGTTTTGATTCGAATAATTTAATCTGAAAATGATCTGACGTTCTGGCAACGAGAAAAGTGTATTGCTTTTTAATAAAATATTTTGAGATTTATGTGAGAAAAATTGTCAGTCCTACATCTCCTCCAGGGGGGCCCCCAGACGATGGGGGGCCCTGGGCACTGGCCCCCTGTGCCCCTATGGTAAAGACGGTAATGGTCGCCATTGTATTATTCAAGTCGGAAAGACAACAAAAAAAATCCGTTAATAACCGAATAGATTAAGGCCTTAATAGGGGCTAGCGACCTTGCTCGGTGATTTACAAGGCGAGATCGGGGGACCGGCGCGAATCTACCGTAGTAAAAGTACGTATAAAAATTAAAAATTATTAAAAAGATATTTGGATATGTAATCAAAATTTAAAACAACCATGCCCTGTGTTTCAATTTCATAAACACACTGTAAAAACACTACAATAATTGACGTTATATTGACTTAGCGTTTTGGTTTAAAGTCCAAAAATCGACCTCGGTTCATGATTTTTTTCCAAAAAACCTGATTGTAAAATAAACAAATTAAAACAACCATGCCCTTTATCATATTCGAAACTTTAATATACATTTTTTTAGATATGTACATTAAGAATCTAAGAAGAAAAACGGTTATAAATAGAGTTAATTTTCGGTATTACAAGGGAATTCTACCCGATTTTGTGAGACACTCCAATATTGAAGGAAAAACACTTGCCCAAGTCTATCTAAGGAAGATCTATTTATTAATCCTTACTAAACTTTTTAATGCGAAAGATAGTTTGTTTATTGATTTTCTTGTTCGTTTATTTATCATTAGCTTTCCGCCCGCGGCTTCGTCCGCTTTGTCTAAAACATAATAAATTATATACTAAAACCTTCCTCTTGAATCACTCTATCTATTTAAAAAAACCGCATAATCCGTTGCGTAGTTTTAAAGATTTAAGCATACCTACATATGGACATAGGGACAGAGAAAGCGACTTTGTTTTATACTAGGTATGTAGTGATTATTTATTGCGGTACCTGTGATAACATTTAAAACTTGATTTATATTGAATTTGTTAAACTTAACATTTATTGAGATCTGTAAAGGTATCACTAAACGTAGTGCCATTTAAGATTTTTGTAAAAGAATAAAAGTCGTAATTTGCGTCATGAACACAATTACTATTGTATTTAATTAAGATATTGTTTGCTAAAATAAATGTTTTTTCATTACTATTACGTAGGTATACTCTGGAGATATAAAAATGATAATTTGTACCTATAGGTAGTTACTTACGTAATGTCTATTCTATGTATTAAAACTTTAGTGTCCAATTTATATTTTTACACTAAACTAACGTTTTGCTATAAGAAGTAGACTCTATATTAAATTCTAGGCTATAATAATGTAAACCGTTATGTAATCTTGGGATAGTTCGATAGTAACATAGGATATTGACCTTTGTCTTGCGCCAAAGGAGGTTAAATTTCAAATCAAACCGACCCTATTCCATAATAACCGTCAATCATCATAACGGGTTATTTGGAGCATTTATGCATCAAATTTGGAAAACTAAATTATCCAATATTCACGCCTTTTCCATAGGGTTTGATCAACTAGCGATAGTTTGCGATTTTGACACCGCTCAATGAAAATATATCGGCAAAAATCTATCGGGGTTGACAAACACATTTTCTACATAAAATTAGTCAAGTAAACTTTTAATAAAATAACACTTATTTTAAACATAAATTATAATACAATTTTACTTGTATTAAGACAGGACAAACAGACTCCCAAATTATTTATTTGCACAGAATATTATGCATATGTAGGTACTAAGATAAGACAAGCAAATACCAACAGGTGTTGGCCAATAACACGAGCGTGTTGATATTCTGGTATTATCTATAAAATAAATGGCGATAGTACACTACTGGCTAGACGCAATTAGTTGCTTACAAAGACAGGGTGGGAGGGTTGGAACAAAGCCAGGGAATTCATACAACACTGTATTGTTTTCAGTACTTTATTTCTTAGCGGGAGAAGTATTATCAATGGTGCATCCTTTGACCGGTCATCACACTTGTGACGTGATTCGTTAGTAATTATTTTATAAACAGTATTAGGTACGTATTGTAGAAAAAAATATTCTACTTTATATAATATGTATTTATATGTGTCTACTCAACTATTTAGTTACATAGAATTATTATTATTAAATTATCAGAAAAAATGCATTTCGGGGACAGTAACTACTGTAAGTAATCAAAAGAAATGATGTCTGAATTTTCTAATATATATAGGTAATTACTTAATAATTATTATTAAACAATAGGTATTTCATAAATTATTTCTAGAAAATAAAATCGTTTAACACGCAATTTATAGTTAGTTCAGTGATAAGGTGTTCAATAACAATTGTTAGCAAATTTTACTGCGATCGTGTTACCTCTACCAAAACGATATGCATTAAATTATAATTTCATTCGCCTTCATTTGATAAACGTACCCGTAAAGTAGCATATAGTAGAGTGCCTGGAGCATTCAAAACCGTATAACCTCGGATTAGAGTTATAGTGAATGAATTAATATGATCGATGTGGGATATTGTTTTTTAAACTATAAATTGCAATGTTTACCCAAATTTTTTTTGTGCACTCCATTGTTTCGTTGTTTAAAAAAAATGTTATGAAAAATTAATGTTTGACCATATATTTTCACTTTAAACAGTATTTCTTTTTTTTATTCGAGTAGACATATTATAGGAATATTTTTCAAAGATACCTGTGTATAAAAATAGCAGTAGGGATCTCGAACAGATTGAAAAACGTGGATGGGAGAGCGGAGCCACAACTGCTATGTACAATGGAATTTCTCGGCCGGTTTAATTATAAATTAAACGTATTCTATTGAGTACATTAAAAAAAATAAGATAATTAATTACGACTAATGAAAAGAAAAAAAAATATTAGTACCAAATCTGTTTATTTAAATATATTACAATTACCTACATTGTTGCCTACATCAAATATTTAGTTGAAATGATAATATTATCGTGAAAGCGTTCTATTAGTCGTTTTTTAATAGTTTTTTCTACCGGGATATGCTCTGTAGTGATGACGTTTTTCAACTTTTGCATGGTAAATTGGCAATCATCATTCTCTTCTATGTAGGTACTTGTATATTTGCTCCATTGCTGCATCTACTTAGATTAATTTTCTTTTCAACATTACTGAGGTGAATTGAATTTTTCAGCAAATTATAATAATCCGAATGATATTTTGCTGCAAGTGTCTCTAAGTCGGTTATACCAGAAATCCTTTTCTGGATATCTCGATAATAATCGGTTTTCTGGACGGCTATAAAATTCGTGATGGATTCATTCAAAGTTGAAGTGTTGATGTATGAATTCTGACTACGCCGGCATTTTTTTGTATGGAGATACTACAAAGACCTCGTCTACTCGAGAGTCGAGAGAATGCCGCAATTTGGACGAATTAACCCGGAAATTGAGAGTAGCAGAAGAAACCATTAAAATAATAAAAGGGTATTCAGACGTTTAAAAGACAACTTTTTCCGGTGATGTTGCACTTGCAGTGAGCAACAGGGGGGTCATTTTGAAAATTTATTGTAATTAAACACCTTGTAATTGGTTTTATTTTGTTTGCATTAAAATTTTGCACTTACCACTTTTAGATTTCAATTTTTCGATTGAAGCCTTATGAATAATAAAATGAAATTTTCAAGGTAGCTACCTCATAGATAGAGTAAGTTGTTAAAAAGCCAAACGGATATTTTTTATGTGATTTTATTTTTTACGGGCCCTTGAAGTTATGAACATACTGGGTAATTTTATCTTTCTTGGCATTAAATTCTTTTTTTTATTCCATTCGAAGATCTAACGATAGTAAATGTTACTATACTGAATTGGCCTATCTTTCAGCTTAGCACACAAAAAAAATCAAGTATTTACCGCCATAATTCACGTCACCATAAATCAAAATCTCTACGTACTCGGCGATAGGTGAAAATTTGAAAAAAACGTTATAACTCCGAAAATACGAAAAATCGCATAACATACATGGGGGTGATTCGGATAGCCCTTTATGTCCTCTACCTCCCAGCTTCAGTATATCACTACTTCTTGGGACACCCTCTATGGTCAAACATGAATTTTTCACAATAATTTGTTTAAACAATGAAACAATGGAGTGCACAAAAAAAAATTGGGTAAACATTGCAATTTATAGTTTAAAAAACAATATCCCACATCGATCATATTAATTCATTCACTATAACTCTAATCCGAGGTGAAAAACCCCAGGCACTCCACTAATACACGACATTGTGGTATTTAACACACCATTACGTAAAGCTAAATATTTATGTATTTGCTTTTGATAAACGTAAAAAAAAATATGTATCCGAATACTTTAGGTACATTTAATTTTTTTTCTTAGTAACCTGCTTGTTAATTAGTTTCATACTATGTTAATTTTTGCGACCAAAATTACTCATATTTTTCAAGTTCTTTTTATTAATCTGTATTATAGATATGTGTGTTTTTTCTAGACAAATCTAGATATAGAGAGATAGATAGAAGCACGATGCGCCGCCACGCGACAGTCACAGGAAATATCACAGTGACAATTTTTCAATTCCAACCAGCAGTTTCTGAGATTAGGATGTTACTATAAACAACTAAATTCACTACAGATGTAATGTGTATGTAATAGCCCTAATGGGCTAATTTGACAGGTTAGTTAAAAAAAATACCGTAGTTGTATAAAACCTTCATTCAAATTAACACCCTGATTCGTGGCACGTTCAAAGTCTACTCTCATTAGAAAGCTGCCTAACACACGCGAAGGCAGAGTTTTGCTTTGGACAACTTTTGAACGACTGTGAGTACTGAGTCTCTTTGCTTATTGTTCTTCAATGTCAAACAATCTCTTCAGCTTTATAATACAAGTCTTAGCTATAAGTATAGAATATAACTTACTGTCCCGGGTAAACAGTGGAGGGTACCCGTAGATGGTGTCGGCGCGGTCGGTCGGCGTCGCTGCCGTCGGACGCCTCCTCGAGGCCGTGCGAACTGCCGGACCCACCAGCCGACCTATGATATATTATATTGATTAGGTACTTTTACATAGAAATTAGAATAATTTGTGTTTGAGAAATAGTACAGTGTTTTTCACGTAGTAGTTGTAGTCTGTAAAGATCATTGGTTTATTTTGATTATTATTGGACAAATCGTCATAATCTATTTGTGACTGAATAATATATGTTTTGGGAAGTCTAATAGATAATTTATTACTAATAGATATTTATTATTTTGTTCCTAGCTATTGGGATATCGGATAAGATCGCTCGTCGAAAAGTTCAAACATGTAAAAATATAACTAAGCTTGTAAAAAATATTCGGTATTGAAAATAAATATTTACCCAATAAAAGTTTATATTAGCATAACATTTTATGACTGGGAAATCAGCGGAATTTTTAGTTTATGTTATTATCTTGCGTACATGAAACGAAATTGAAAAGATAGCGACACGCAAAGCTTTTTTAGAGATTTGGTTACCTAAGCTCGTACCTACCTACTTTAGACTGATTTACAAAAAAAACGGTATTAAAAAATAAAAACCTAAGCTATAAACAGTAAAACTTTTAATTTAATTCAATATGTTTAAAGAGGTATTCTAATTTAGTTAAGCGATAGAATATATTATCACATCAAATACGAATATAAGTAAACACAAAATAGGTATGTAGTTTAAATTTATGTAGGTACATCAATTATTTAAATAAAAAGCAGAAGCTTTATTGATAATAATATAAGCGTATTCTTATATAATATTATCTACCTTACTATAACTTGTATACGTAGTATATTATTATTAGTCTGTGCTATAACATTAACAATACCGATTACAAAACATACATAATATTTATTTGAGATTAAACTTACCTTAAATAAAAGATAGTATAAGATATTATGGTTTTATTCCAAAAATAATGTTTGATATAAGTATTTGAATGTGGTATTAAGAAATTACATTTAATAATTCCTTCTTTTTGCAATAAAGCCGCAAAAATAATAAACCATGCACCAGACATTAAAAACAACAAGATTTTGAACAGGCAAATAAACGATAAATAAATACACCCAAAATACGTGCTCCTAAAACCATACATAATACAAAACCTATAAGTATAATTATTATAATGTGAAAGAGATGTGCTTGCATATATTCAGTACCTTGGCATTTTAAGCTCTGAAAAGCTGCAAGCAGGCGTTATTTCTCGATTACTAGATGGTATATGAACCTGGCGAACTCCATGCCGATTACCTAAAAATTTTGTACGCTAAGCACTATGCACCATATACATATAGGTATAATCATGTTAATATAAGGACATTTTATAATATCGTTAACACGTTTCATGCAAATGATTTTCATCTTTGTAGCATTGTTATGGCTTTAAGGTTGCAGGGCTATTGGTAATCTAATTTTGTACATCATACTTGGGCAATTTTTTATTTCAGTTATTTTTGATTGTGTACTATGTTTAACCAATTTGGATGAGAATAGTGATAATATTTTAATTACGGATGTAATCATTTCCATGGATTATCTAAAATTATGCTATCATTAGGTCTTGATGAAAATGCTTTCAGGAGAGGAATTAAATAGGACTTTAATTTTCATTCAAATTCTACGGATAAATAGAACTACTAATTCATAATTTAAATCTGAATATCAAAATGACTTCTTTAATTTTTGCTACACTTACCGAAATATTCTCTTCAAGCGACTAATGACTTGATATTTTATGTACACTTTTATAGCACGAAATTTAATGGTTTAAACTTATATTATTGGCATAGAAAACCGTAATCCAGGATTGACATGATATTAGGATTAATAAATTTATAACATGACACTATTCTTCAAAAACATATGATAATAACTGAATACATCCAGGTTTGTCCGAGTTTATCCAAACAATGTGGACTTGTAACACGCTCGATGACTTACAAGTTCATAGGATTATACCCGATATAGACACTATTCAGACTTTATCGAGATAATATTCATTTTAAGTAGGTTATAATATTTAAACCATAATAACACTGCTTACACCTACTACGTAACAGAGTAGAGATTTAACACCTACGCTGCTTTATAATAAAACAGTTCACTTGATTAAATTTACACTTATTTATATAACCTAATACGCAATGAAAGGGTGCAATGTAATTTAATTTAGAAATTCTCCATTCGAAATATAGCAAACACCTGAATTTATGTGTATATTTTTCCTCATTAATTTGATGATGGTAACCGATTATTTAAGAACTTATTTTTATGAATTAAAATCCTTGAACGAAATGATTATTTAACTATAAGGTCAACATTCACTCGATCCTCACTTCACTCGACTAAGGAATACGCATGTTACTCTAAATAAAACGTGGTATTATGGATTTTCATTGACTATCACCATTATTTTTCCGTATATTTTCGCTCACAATATCACACACCATACTGTTACGATCCCCTACAAATCGTGGACATCATCTGGGTAAGGAGACCACGTTTGAATAATAAGCCTTCAATGAGTATATTTTAAACTTAAATTTGTTTGCAGCACCCCTAGACCTAGAGAAACATGCGCCGTGGTGCATTGCGCATATTATTGATTGCAATCATATGTACAGCGAGCAAAATGGCGGCAATTTGATTTTCGTATTGTTGGAAATTGGAAAGTTCCCCAACTTAGGGAAGAGAACAGCATAGTGCAAGGAATAAAAAACTAGAATATGCGCATCTATTGGACACTAATGAATAAAACTTGACAATTTTACATGATCCGTAGTAAAATAAGTGGAAGATATTTTGTGGAGCAATTTACTTATGCAATAAAAAATAAAATGTTTTGTTTACCATATTTTTAGCATATTTTATACCTTGTGTGATTGCAATTTCCTGACATTTTTGCTATTTTACAAAATCTATGAACCAAATTCGTCCATATCAATCAAACGACTAGAAGTTTTCATAAACAACACTTGCGGTAAGTATACATTTAAGCGCCCGTTACGCCTAGAGCCTCTCCAACCACTCTACCTCAGAGCTGGGACTGTATAATATAAGAAATTTGCTCTTGCTTTGTTCGGTATCAAGTACAGTACGCCTAGCTCTTGACGTACCTATTACGTACGTTATGAAACACTAAATAATTTCCAATTATAAATGTAGAGTTATGATTGAAATTTCATGTTTCAGAATTTAGATCTACTATATCGAGGTGATATCTGGTGAGGTGGTCTCAATATCAATATACCGGGATACCGTAAATTATGGTCAGTTATTCAAATATATGCTCCTACTGAGCAAGCATCAAGAAGAGATACCATCCATTTCTACGAAGAGCTAGCAAAAACACTAAGAAATTATTCTTCTAACAACATACTACTAATGGGCGACTTCAATGCTCAAGTAGGCGAAAAACAATGTCTGGAAGAACACGTTTTAGGTAACTTTGGCCACGG
>CAJQZM010039286.1:13540-24336 GCA_907164665.1 Colias nastes | reverse complement strand
GCTTGACTCAAGATGGATTCCGGATATTGATACGAAACAAATAATAGTTAATATAATTAATGTGAAATAATTTAATATTTAGTACGCAGACAACCAGCAAACGAGAGCATCTGAACTTGAACCTGCATTAACAGACTCTCCAAGAAAAAGAAAACTACCTGATGAAATTCTGCAAATTTTTTTAGGGCACAATTGTTATAACTCTTATAATTTTTGGTGGTCTGGCGCGGTTCTGCATCAGGTGTTCGAGATTTTCAAATTTATACTCTCAGTTTCTAAACCCCCTCCATTTTTTTAAATATATAATGTACAGACACTGTTTCATTATTTGTTTAAATAGATAAATAAATATTTGAGTACATAACATATTTTTATTTCTTATACATACCTATATCTACAGTCTGCCGTGGGCTCACGAGATGAGCCTACCACTGTATTAAAATCAACAACTATATATTTCTTATTTGTTAACTATCACTTAACTATCGATAACAAGGCTGATGATGTCTTACATCACTAAAGCGTTGAATGAACGTTAATGAAATTTCAACCTTATTTCTATGCGTTGAGGTTCAAAGTTATATGAATCAAAAATTAACGCCGTCTGTTGTCGAATAGCCGAACTTTTTCGTATTTGAAGTTTCTAAGCAAAAGGAAACAAAACATCTTACGTAACTAAGGATGTTATACTAAAATAAACCGTAAAGTCGTGAGTTAGGGTACATATTAAAATGCGAAATTTATTATTTACGTTAGTTTTCATTAAAATGAAGCTGTCCAATAAAAGGCATAGTTTACTTGTGTGAACTGTCTAGATATCGGTTTAAATGTGTGGGTTTTGGCGACACTGATTTTCATACTAATTATGACATTATAGCACTTCTATGTGTCTTGTTATTTAGATTTCTATGACTTGAAACATCTAACGTCCAGGCAAACAATTCAATTGTCAAGCAACATATCTCTGTAACATTCTCATTGTAAATTCTCCTTCAGCATATCTGACATTTTAGAGAAGTTCCCACTCAATTGTGACGTCAGAGGAACGGAACCGGGTCACTTCATCCATTGGGAATGTTGTGTATAAGGTCAACTTGTCAATTACATCATTGGCTAACTTAACTATTTCATAGATATGTAAAAAATAATTTAAATTTTTAAGTATTGCTATGAATTACTAACTATCCCGCTACTACTCTTGCCAGGTAGCCGGATAAAAAGCCATGTGTTTATTAGCTATCTCAGTAAAAAAATCATACAGATTACATATCCGATCAACTGTTTTAAGTGAAAGAATAACAAATTTCCAAGAGTACTCGTACATTCTTATAACCTTTAGCGAACATAATATTGGATATTGGTAGGAAACACGTTTGCTATCATATAAATTCTTCAATTTTTAATAATTTTCTTGAAAATAGTTTAATTTATACAACATCAGTCCTTTCCAAATAACATTATAAACAACCAAGTTTGCAATCATACATGTACGTATGTATGTATTCAAAAACTTCTCCATTTAGACCTCCTTACAGCGTCCATCTCTTTGACGTCATACACATAGCGAAATGGTTGATAAAACTCCAATACGCCACGGCATGGGCCGTGGGCGGCGGTATCGCATCCTGCTTGATATAGCTGTACATTGACACCCTCAATGTATATAAATAAACTATACCAATTGTTATTATTGGTTACAGTTTGCTAATTATTTATGGGGATTTATTCTTAAATGTCGATCTGTGGTTATTCATTACCGTAGGCTGATTTAGTCTTAAATCTCAAGGGTTGGAAACCAATTTTGAGTGTAGTAACTACGACTGTGTTTTAGACGAATAGCAACGTCAATTTCATGATATCTTACGAGAAGATTGTCTACCATGCTATGCTTTTTCAAGTATTGAATGAAACGTTATTTGTAACCTAATTAGTAAATAACTAACCGTATTATGTTAGACGTGTACATTAACATAGACATTCTTATATTTGGCACCAAACAACGTATACAGTTAAAATTTAATAAACGAGACAGAACAAAAACATGAAATGATGCCAAAATGGTCCCACAACATTAGCATATTGTGTTGAAAATAAAGAGTTAGAAACACACAAAATAACATCACAAAAAACGCACTATCAACACCAAAAGTAAACCGCACACAGACCGAAATACTATCAAACTTTTTAACCGTCTCTTCTCAAAATTTTACGAAAAATATCGCACCTCAATTCGTAATAGTTGCAAAAATATTTCACTATACATTTACATAAAAATATTTCATATACAAAAATATTCACTATAGTTTTATTAACCGCGCTATGTATGCAAGCACGATTCATAACAAACTAAGTGGGTGCATAAGGAAATAATATTCTCGATATTATATGCACTTATATGGTATCTGTATGGCCGGGGGTGGCTCCGAGCTCTCGAAGAGAACCCTTTCTTTCGAGCTACACTATCTTTTGAGGATAATACAATACGCGGTTTGAGACGTTTTTAGCAAAAGGGGCTTGAAATTTTTCTTTTTTTTTCGCTTGTATAAACTCAAACATGTAGAATATCTTGAATGACAAAGTTTAGATTAATTTCCTGAAAATATCTGTATTGTATAAAGTTGAAAGTAGGTACATTTTATTCAGTTATCAGCTACAAGTGAAAAAACATGGTAGAGCTACACTTCTCATATAGAGACAAACAAATTCAATTAATTATTTTTATAGGTGTTTTCAGGCGGTGTTTTTTGCCTTAAAAACACTCCTTCCTCATAAACCTCTGCCAAAAATATCCAATAAAACATGATCGACGCGATTTATATCAAAGTACACGGGTAAATATTTATCAACAAACTGGATACCTTCGCTGCGCAAAAAACAACATCGTGCCTACATAAAAATCAATTTGTTTTAAATATAATGTCGTTCAAACAGACGTCGGGCGAGTGACGCAGGAACGCGATCAAAGTGAAGTCTCTTCGGAGTGGCCATTAGATGAGCGAACAACACAAACAACGAATTGTATAAACTTGTTAACGATCTATTTTCGACATTCTATTCTCCGCTGTGTTGCATTATCTATTTAAGTGCTCCGAGTGGAATTCGTAATTCGCACGTCAATCATCCCAGAAACACATATTCGAAACGGAACTTAAATGTGTGATAAATAACACTGAATAGCTGAGGTTAATATTAGATGGCCTATGTAGCAGAATAATTTTACTTTAAATTACACTAGGATATAAAGCTTAATTTCTATTTAAATCATGATTGATCTTGTAACATGGCCTCCTGAGAATTTATCAATTTTCTTAACGATGTGTTATCGAATCTATACTAATATTATAAAGCTGAAGAGTTTGTTTGTTTGAACGCGCTAATCTCGGGAACTACTTGTCTGATTTGAAAAATTATTTCGGTGTTAGATAGCCCATTTATCAAGGAAGGCTGTAGGCTATATATCATCACGCTAAGACCAACAGGAGCGGAGCACTGCGGGTAAAACCGCGGAGCACGGCTAGTTAGGACATAAAAGCTTTATTGCTATTTTTATGAATTACAATTCCCATATAAATATATCTTTTCCAAAAATTTGAAAACTTGTTAATAAAGCAAATCAGTACTCATTACTGATCTTATGTAACGTCGCCTCCTGAGAATTTATCAATTTTCTTAACGATGTGTTATCGAATTACCTATATGTAGATGTTGGATGCATATTATACATACAAAGAAATAATGACAGAAATAACGCATATCAAAACGCTCCCGCTTCCGCAAATCGTTTTAAGCCGCTCATTCCATCGCCTCGTCTTACCCCCGCGCCCTTGACACGACCGCACCCGTCGACTAACATTAAACTAATAGAAAGCGCGGCACAGCACCGGTTTATAACGCTGTTTATGGGGGGTAGTTGTAAAAAAGCGTTGGTAAATTTGTGTAACAACTATTAATTGCTCGTTTCATTGCTTGTTCTGGTGGTAAACTAATGTTTTCACATTTTACGTAAGTATGTGAATGTCAAATTTTACCATAACTTCTACATGCCTGTAAAGATTTATGCGTATTTAAGTATGGGTATCGTTTAAATTCTTACATGAAAGATAGAAGAAAGAAAATACGTTTAATCATAAATACCTACATTATCGCGAAAGACAAAGGCTATAATTCAATTGCTTTTAGTAGAGAAGTCGTGTGTTTCAATGAATTAGGTACTTATCGATATAGTTACAGGTTTTGGGAAGAATTACAGTGTAAACATTTTTCGATCTAAGAACGAACAAACATAAAGGTGAAGCTAATAAAGGCGTGTTAAAAAGGTCTTTTTCACTAATGTAATTAATTTTATTCAGATAGAAGATAACCTTATATCCATACATTGTCTTACATACACAAGGCACAGTAATAATTGCATTGTATTGAAATAGAAAGTCTCAAAGAAATATCTTCTCGCGGTGATATTATATTGAAAAAGATAAATGTCTCCAAAGATACATGAACCCTGAACTATAATCCTCATAAAGTCAGCCAAGCCGCTTGTATGTCACTGCTTCATAACAATAGAAACCCTATAAATATATGTTTATTTACCCCGTTTGATTGGAGCAATTGTATAATAACATAATACAATATATTTTACTGCTCTTTGTTTATTCTATGGATATTTTATTGTTTTCATTGCTGCCAATATGAAATGTTCTAGAAATAGTTATTTCGTCTGATTTAAAATCGTTCATTTTAACCGTCGAATTAAATAATATTATAGATAAACTTAAAAAACTTAATTAAAAGTTATTAATCACGAAAAGACGTTTCAAACCTACATCTTCTCGAAACTCGTGAAATTAAAACTAAAATCCATTACGAATAAACAAAGAATAGACGCGCCACAAAATTCCACATCACTTATTCATTAGAACTAGTGTCTATACAAACTGAACTAAAAATAAAACATGTTCTGCCTTCCGGGCGTCAATGCCTCGGTCGCTAGTCACAGAGAGCGTGAGTAATGCGCTAATTATAATCAGCTTTACCCTCTGTGTGTTCCTACTCTGTGGCAAGTTCAAGCGGTGTGCTTTTTAACACGCTTATTAGCTTCACCTGTATGTTTGTATGTAATTGAATGCTTTACACTCGATTTTGACCCACTTTCAACGGACAGATTTAATTCAAACTTTGTACACTTATCAAGGACCGGTGACAAAACAATAATATCATGAGTTTATCATATTATCTTGAATAATAAAAGAGAAATACAGTAACAAATATATTTTTTAATTTGTTGCTGGTTCTATCAATAAAGGGTATTTTTACAGTTTTAATAATATTTATGATTATTATTACATTACTTCTGCATCATCTGTGCTCTACAATTGCTATTCACACAGCCTCTTTCTTTGCTCGTAATAATCTTTTCCATCCTATCTAAAACTTAAAAACTAATATCGTATCACTCGAGGAGGTCATAAATAAGATGGCGCTTGTAATTTCGGCGCCCGCTCGTCTCCGAGCCGGCGAATACAGCATTGATCTCTTACGGGATAACTTATAAGCCAATTTGTGTAGTAATTTCTTTCGGACGCCCTTTGAATATTGGAGAGTAACTGTAGGCGAATACTAATTTTAAATATTGAGTGTGAAAAGCGTATTAGGTACATCAGAAATAGACGTTGAAATAAAACTTATACTTTTACTTAATTATACAAAAAAACCAATACACAAAATGGATCCGACATATTGAATTTTTGATATTGACTTCGCAAATTGTTGATAATAAATGTTTTAAAGAAAATGTAAAAAGGTAAAAAAATCAAGTTACAAACTCCTGAAAACTAAATATTAAGCTATGTACAAAATATTTTTGTATGATTAGAATATTATATGTCGGTTATGTAAAACTAAAGTACCATTCAATTTCTCGTTTTAAAAAATGTTTAAAATCGCCTTAACAAGTAGAAAAAATTCGCCTTAACAAGAATTATATGGAGATACAATCATTCCGAATACATTCATTATCATCCTTTTGTAACAAATAGAACTGTTTCCCGCGACGTCGTCTATCTTCTGTTTATATTTGATTTATAAATCAGTCAAGTAAAGCTGCAACTGTAGGTAAGTAATATCTCTCCCGAATATCGTTATTTATGTCTGTCTGTTGATATTTCAGCAAAGGAAATTTCTGTTGAAATTTCGTATTTCATGTTAATAAGCCGTCTTTTTATAATTTTTTTGATTTCTAAAAATTATTGTTTTTTCCAACTGTATATTGCCGTGCAAAATTAATTGCAACAATAAATAATTTGTTTTCATTTATCTCGTCTACCTGTGACATTAGTCACAGGTTGTTTATTTGAAAATAAAAGATTTACCCTGTGACTAATACCCAGCTATCACAAAATAAACCTTATCGCAATGATATATGGTTTATTTTTCTTTAAAACATCACCCATCGATTGGACAGTCGCGTAGATTCCTAGTTAATGATAAAACAGACCCTTTTGCACTTAATGCAATTTATCGATAGAGTTTAATAACACGTTTCTATATTATTTACTGATTTGTTGTTACAAATATGAATTGTATTGAGAACAATGAAAGATATCATTGTAAAGTTATTTAAACGCTAACCGTCCGCCCTGGGTATGCCTGAATTTAACGAATATTTCTGTATGTTAAGATATAGGTATCTTTATTATAATACGTCCGTATGTAGTAGTATGTTTCAATCGTTCAAAACGTGGTTGAAATAGGTACAATCGTTCCATACATTTACCTCTACATAGATGCAGACAAACCAATTTAAGTTTGTGCATACGACACCCTTTCTTTACATTTTAGCAAATATTACGAAAATAATAACTGTTTATTCGTACCAAGTAAATAATCATTGATTATTACTAATTAATTGGATTACTTCAATAAAGATCCTAGCAAAAAAAAATCTTAAATAAAGACATTAGGTAACCCATACATAAACACCAATTAAATCACATTATCCCAAAAAATCCACCTCCAACACAAACCCAACACTACACTACACATCCACGTCACATGATAAACAATAAACAATAACAAATAAACAATAAACAAATAACAATCCGTGCACGTCCGTACGACGCGCGCTCGACGCGACTACTATGTCACTGAAAGTTTCAGCGGAGCTTGTAAGCGCTTCATTCATTATTTACGAACAAAACTTTAAGTACTGTTTTCTGTTTTACGTAATATTATATAGTAGTTTTTTTCTGCTTAAGTTACATTTACATAGTTAAATGTAAAAATGTTATTCTAACAGGAGAAAGCAAGAAAGGAACATTATTGTGTACAGTAATCACTACATAGTATAAAACACAGTCGCTTTCTCTGTCCCTATGTCCCTTTGTATGCTTAAATCTTTAAAAATACGCAACGGATTTAGATGCGGTTTTTTTTAATAGATAGAGTGATTCAAGAGGAAGGTTTTAGTATATAATTTATTAGGTTTTAGACAAAGCGGGCGAAGCCGCGGGCGGTAAGCTAGTCATATTATATTCTGAAAAGAATTAAATTTTATCTTCATTTTTTGGCATCTACATACATACGTAAAATGATATTGCATATAAAATCCCATATTATGAAGCTGTCTTTTTGTATTCTGAAATATGCAAATTAAAGATATTTATTTAGAGACATCTTTTATTAGCTAAAACTTTTACAACATCTTTTCTAGAGTACAATCCGAGTCGTTCTGAATCTAAACAAATAAATTAATATTAAAAGAGATCTTATAACTTATAATTTGTTCTAGTTTAACAACCAAAACCATTCATAATGTATTTCTAAACGGAAAAATATTTAAGTAATCAACAGATTAATATTTCTTAATTTGCAACCTTGAACTTAATAGACTAATCTAAAGCTAAAACTGATTAGTTTCTACGTCAGACTATAATAATATAAACAAATTAAAACGGGAACATTTAACGGATAAATTTAAATAATTTCAAAAACCAATATCCACGATTGAAAAATTAAATTTGCATGGTATTACTGGGGAAATGACTAAAAATGTTAACCGATTGAATACGTGATTTATTATCTGTATTACACCATGCTATAACTGTAAATCCCGGCTTTGCTCATTGTTATAGTGTCACGTACAGTGTCACGCGGCATTAATAAGCAAATTTATTTCGATTGCTTTTTTAATTGACTTCTACGTTGATTTCAAAATATTTAAAATACTATTTTTCGTTGATTTTACGCGATACCTATTGCATATTTTTATCGGAGAAATTAAATAACTTTTAACGGATTTTAAGCGCGATTTATTCATTACTAATATTATAAAGAGGAAAGGTTTGTATGTATGTATGTATGTATGGTTTTCACGCATAAACTACTGGACCGATTTTGATGAAATTTGGCACAGACAATCTTTAGACCCTGAGAAAGAACATAGGCTACCTTTTATTGCGAAATATTGTACCACGGGCGAAGCCGGGGCGGACCGCTAGTTCATTATATTTTTTACGCCCATGTTTCGAATTACAGGAATTACGAGCGTGGTGACAACCAGATCTTACATTTTTATAAAAGCCTTTAATTCCTTGAAACAGTGTTGTTCTAATAAACCTAGATTTTAAGCTACCGAGAATGTTAAATTTTCCACCAAGAATGTCGGAAATTATGTGAAACATCTTATTACAATACATATCATAACATGACTGACAAAAATTCTAAGCATATTTGGCTCAAAAGCTTCTTAGTCTTACGTAAGCTCGCGTGGAACTTCGGTAAAATAAAAATGCTATAATATTATGCTATCACATACCATACTCTTATACATACGTCGTAAAATTCGATCCAATCGTTCTTATAAATTGTGTAACTTAACGTGATTTGTTAATATATCTATCCTATTAATTAGGGATGTAACGATACATGATTTTGCCGATACGATACCGATACCGATATTTGTAGTAATGTATCGGCGATACCGATACCGATACCGATATCGATGGCTTGGTAGAAAAATAAATAGTGAATTATGCATAAAAAGTTACCAACATTTAACAGAGACTCAACTGTTAATCGTATTCTTTTAAATAAAAATGCCAAATCAAAAAATAACAAAACCATTTATTTTAGTATTATTATTTTACAAAGTCAGTTAAACTTTAAGTAATACACATACAATCAGTACCTAATAAAAGTTTACTATTGGTAGAGTTTTTTCAGAAAACAAAGTGCGCACTCGCACATCGTTCATTGGGCGCGGTTTTTTGAATTGTTTGATATCGGTATCGGTTGTTTTATTATCGGCGATACCGATATATCGGCTTGCCGATTATATCGGCCGATATATCGGTATCGGTATCGGTATCGTTACATCCCTACTATTAATAGTAACGAAATATTAAATTAGAAACTTAACAATTATCGAGCCTACCATTACCCACATTACCCACATGTCCATCATACCCACACTTTAATCTATTTTCCACCAATATACATTCCCACCCTTTCCTATACAACCCTTTTCTTTTATCTTTTCCTCCATCCCTATCTATCTTTTGCAACCAATTCTACGTTCATAGCAAGTCACAAAGCCCAACATATTCCAATCTTGTAACAAACCGCGGACGAGCCGTCACTTCGCGGCGGAACAATTAAAAATCTATTTATACCGACGAGTGACCGGTGTACGGTGACCCTTATGGGTATTTCACTTCGGTAAACAACAAACTCTCTTAAATTTTGTTGGTTAGTAAATAGTGATTTCACAACTCGTTATTTCTATATCTTCATAGTATCACATTTATTTTAACAGTGTAACACATTTCAAATAGATAATTCCTTCCTCATGAAATAACATGTTTATAATTAAGTATAGTAAGTAGTATTTAAAATATAAAACAATGCAACAAAGGTCAAGATATTCTGGTCGCTCAGACTCACACCATATGGATGTTTTAAAAGCGTATGCCATACATAATCACGTTAAATGTCAAAAGCGTACAATGTACATACATATTTTTAAGTATAACTGCATATTATAATATTTAAAATTGTTTTTAAACGATGCGTATGACTACACTTGGAATATTAAAACAACTTCTTATAACAACTCTGATAAAACATAAAGTATCTAACACTAACTTATACTATAAAAATTACACCGGATTATCTCGATACATTCGAAAAAAAAATAAAGACAAATAAAGCGAAGAACTCATCATACCATCTCTAAAATAACCACGCAAAAGATCATACGAATCAACCGCCAAGAAATCAAAAATCATTCCATTTTTCACATACATGCTTAACAAACTAAAATACAGATAAAAAATCTGTAAAAATATCACTAACCTTGATTTGGTGTCGGCGTGAGAGTCTGGTCCCAGTTCGGTTCGTCTTCTATTTTGCGGAAACTCCTTTCCACTGTTTCAAAAAATAATATAATAATTAATAACTAAAAATAGTAATTAATTGACCTATAATCCTACCTTTTATTATAACTGAACCGATTTGGATGGAATTTCGTAGAGATGGAGGAAATATTTATTTCCATTATGACAGTACATTTATTTGTTTAAACGTAAATAAGAAAAAAATATAAGAAAAATACATACTGTTAAGAAAATGCGCTGTGCCCGATGACTTCCTTGACTTCTTGTCACCGGAGTCTTGCCCTGAACAAGAAAAGTTTTATTGAACGTAACAAAAAAGTAATCAAGTAATCAGTCACAATTATCTGTTATGTCAAAACTGTTGATTGATTGATTGATCGATCGATTGATTGATCGATTCATTGATCG
>CAJQZM010039285.1:18291-57373 GCA_907164665.1 Colias nastes | reverse complement strand
TTTTTTTGGAACTTATTTCATCGTCAAATTTAGATGTCAATAATGCTGCACATAGAGAAAAAATCCTGTTTTATTATATAATTTGTAGCAATTCATTAAATTAGCTGGGTCAATGATCTTGTATGAATTAAACAAACATAATTTCATCAAAACAGGTTCAGAAATGGACAAATAATCTTATATCCATATAAGACATAAATCAGTAAGAAAAACGAAAAGGAATCATCCTTTTACTTTTCAAAGCTTCATCAGTTTCGTATAAGAAAAAAACTAGTTATGAGAATAATTGTAAACCTATCCTAAACTACATTATTTATATTTATATTTGTGAAAATCATTTAATTTAAGCTAAACTTTACCTGAAAAAAGCTCAACAGCTTCAGAATGTTCATATTAAATTATATATTAAATCACATCTGACCCGGTCTATGAAAAGCCTATTTCGCATGTTATGAATTCACAGACATCGATATATTATAATAATGTAGCTTAGTATAATATTATGAGTACTTAAACCAACTTAAACTACAAAAGTCGATAAGTTCAAAAATGTTTGAACCTCATAAAGCCTTTCTTTAATTTATATTATCTTTTAACGACGCATTAAATTTTATGACAATAAAATTTTACAAGCTACAGAATTACGTAAAAATGTGTACATAAAATCTTTTTTAAGGTCGTCACACACTAAAACGTTTTTATCTATTTAATAGGGACAAAAAATTGTGGTATATAGTCAACTATCTAATTTTTAGATATCCAAATCAATTAATGAAACACAGAGAATATTTAAAAAAAGATAATTATTAAAAAAAGAGCGTGTGTGCCGAGCACACGTGTCAGAAGTGAAACTTATTTGGTAAGATTCAAAGATACCAAAATCGTCGCCTTACTCCATGACGTGATGACATTGCCATGACGCGACCTTGATATTTTACTCCCAACGCGCCTAGAGAAGTTTAACTTCAAAAAGTTGATGAAATTGTGAATGTATGTTAGCTAGCATGAGTTCTATTACTATCTACTATTGATACTGCGAATGTGAAAGTTTTTGTCAGTCACACTTGGATGATTGCTTTCCGTCCGTTCTAATGAAGGATATATAAAATAAACTATTCATTCTTTTGAGTCATTTTATGAGTCTAATATGATAAAAATAAGATTTTAAAGTCGTCAAATACATCTTTACATTATCTCTCTACAATCTTGAACGGGACTCTTTTTACTTTCTATCCGTAAATTGATGTGCATCGGATAAATAATAAAAAAGGAAAATAAAGAAAGAAACATATATTTGACTCCACAAGACAGAACAAAAAGAAATGGAAAAATAAAATTAAAACTTGAATTAATTATTGAAAACTTATGTACCTACCTACTATTAATTAGATTTTTGTTAGCACTATAAACTGTTTGTTGAATGAATCATCAGCTCAAACTTCAGCTATTTTACCTTTTCTCCTTCAGCATTTAACTATCAAAAGACCTTTACTGAACGCCGACCCTAACCCAATTTTAACTCCCACTCATAGTTCACAAACTAAATCGGTTAATAAAATTTTACTATCCATTTTTATGTTTGTTTGAGGTCCCATATCGGGCTGACCCTTTGTGGTCGGCTTGATTGCTTCGAATTTAGCTGTAAAGCTCATACTGTACGGAAAGCTAAGCTATAGCAAAGCTAAAAAATAGTTAACATCATTATAGTACAGTGTATTTTGTTCCCTATATTAGCACTATCTATAGGTATTTCTAATTTGGTTTTTAATAAACAATCACGAAAACACATTTTTCAATATCCTTAATATTTAAAAGCTTGTTATAAGACGAAAGTATGTGGTTAAGATATTCGTCTGGGTGTTTATGAGAAAATATTTTAATATCAAAAATTTTGTTGATGAAAAGGTATGCAATAAGTGGCTGATAAAGGTAAGATTGCAATTAGAGAAATATCAACTATTAATATAGCAAAGTTATAAGCATGGTAGAGCAGTAAAATATATTAATTATAAAATAATAATATTATGATAGGAAATAAAAAGCATAGCTTATAGTGTAGAGTCAAGTTTATAAACGTGTATCGGTTGCACAAAGAACCGATCACTTCGTAATTGCTGTACCTACACTTTTAGGTGTGTATTTTTCGATATTATTTCGACGCATTTTTTTTTTGTTATTTGGCATTAGAAAATAGAGCCAAAAAATCAACCTTGTTTGATTCGAAATTAATTAATAATCAGTACCTATGCAGACCTGTATAACAATTACAGATAGCCAGTTCGCATACAGTATTAAAAAAATAGTTTTTCCAAACATACTGAAAAAAAATGTTTTCTATATTTTCTTTCATCTTGTATTGTAATTCCCGATAAGTATTATCGAGATATCTTAAAAAAAAACATAAAGAATGTCTTGCAAGAGCCAGAAATATGCAGACAGAATAGATAAGACACATTTCTAGAAATGGAATCGTATCTTAGTGAGAAAGCTGATTGCCCTTCTTGTAATTGTACTATAGATAATTTGATTTATTGCAATATGTTTAAATTAATATAATATCAATAATTTTACTAACGTGACTCATATATAAATTCTATTAAATTCATGGTATTTTACTGGTTGATATTAGGAGAGGGAATAGCGTACTATATTAGGATTTTTATTATTAAGTAAACAGAAATAACGTAAAGATAAATGTTCAATTAGGTACCTATATTACTAGCTTTCAGCGCGCGGCTTCGCCCGCTTTGTCTTAAACCTAATACAAGTACATAATAAAACCTTCCTCAAGAACCACTCTACGGTCTATTAAAAAAACCGCATAAAATTCTTTATATGTTTAGATCTAAGCATAGGGGCGGACAGACAACGACAGCGACTTTGTTTTATATTATGTAGTGATATTTTTCGTCCACATTTCGAATATTTACAACAAACGTTGCAACACTAATCTACTATTTGGAAACTAACGCAAACCTCATAAATATATTTCAAGAACCACCTCATAAAATATAAATAATAAATATCATATTACATGAACTGATTTTAGCGCGTCATTCTAATTATAATCATTCGTACGTAACTGAACGAGATCGATCATTCATTAGTCCTCCATTCATTGGTGTTATCTGAGGAAGTCATAAAGCACTCACTATCATATTGTCAACTTGTTTCTTTATTGATATATCAAAGCATAGGGTTGGTTTGAGTTGGAGTTTAGAATGGTCGGGAGAAGATATGGTAGATAGATATCTTGGTATAAAAATTTTTCGTCAATTTTTAGGCGCAAAATACACATTGGCGGAAATTTAAAACGTCGGTATAAATTCATCTATTATAGAATGCAGTAAAATTATACCTACATAGGTATATTGTGTAATTTTTAACGTTATTATAGGACACTGGCTGTGCTTTGCGGTTTTACCCACATTGTTTCGCTCCTTTTGGTCTAATCGTGATGATAAATAGCCTTCCTCGAATTAATATATAACAGAGAAATATTTTTTTAATCGTCCCCCTGGTTCTTGAGATTAGCGCGTTCAAGCAAACAAAAAGAAATCTTGAGCTTTATATTATAAGCATAGAAGCAAGCATAGCTTTATAATAGAACACACAATACTCTATGTTATCCTCCCATTACAAATTAAAGATAGAACATAAACAAAATCTTATTTATTAATACTAATAATAATTCAAGCACAATTGTACCCAGCTCCATTGATTGACATCAATAATCTTAATGACACAAAATAATTATAATAATATAAAAACGTTAACACAAATATTTGCGTTGGTTCTCTAAAGATAATATTATCTTAATGTGTACTTTACTGTACAATTATTGTTACATTATAATTATTATTACGAACGGGCCAATAAATAATTATGTCCATTGGCTGATTGAGTTTGTATCACGTACGCTTATTTTGTAACTAGACTGTTGCCCCGGCTTTGCTTTGTATAATTTTTAATTTAAGTTCAAACCATTTTTTTTATATTTGACCTAAGTTGCATCCACACAACCAATTAGATTTTTTTGTTAAAGTGGGTAATGAGAAGTTTGATCACGGTTTTTTTTAAATAAATTAATATTCAAAATGTTGATTTATACACATTTTATCGTTGTTACATGACTCTAAAGTTGTTTATTATCAGTATAGAAATAAAAACAGAACAATAACGTGCCACGAATTCAATCCGCAAATAGCACTATTAGCCGGCATTCGTTCAATGCACAGAGTATATTAAAGCAATCACTCATCAAATTGAAATAAAACAATTAACTGGCAATTCGCTGGCGAATCCGGAACGAAGTTGGCAACATGACAGATTGGTTCACTTCGCGATGTCTTCACGTTTCGCATATGCGGAGATTAAGGAACATGCTCATGCGCTATATTCTTCATTTATTATTATGTATAGTAAATTAGTATAATATGACAATAATATGATTTTTTTCCCACTAAAATTGAGCTTCGTTGATGACTAGATATATTAGCGGAAATATAAACGATTGTTTCACTCCTCGATGTATTCAAGTCTCACATATGCAGAGATTAACGATCATGTTCATGCATATGCTAATATATTAATTAAAGACGAGGTGAGTTTTATCATATGCGATAGTTTAACCCGCTGTTCAATGGGAATATCATCTAAAGCTGAAAGACCTAGGAAATAGGAAAATATGAATAGATATAAAATAAGTCATTGTTTCACTCCGCGATGTCTTCACGTCTCGCATATGCGGAGATTAGGGAACATGTTCATGCTTATGCTTGCTTATTAAATAATTGTGTATAGTACTCGATACCTTTACTATTGTCGTAAGTATTTTCTTATATTAGTGGTGTAACAACAAGGCATATATTGATAAGTAAAGCGACAGCATGACACAATGTAGTAATAATGTACCTTTGTCATAGTAGAAATGCTTTTAAATAAAATTTGCCCTAACTTGTAAACTACCCACGCTCTATATCTTACACATATTCTACAAAACACACACCAACCTATCTGTGCTCTATATAAGTACACCTTCATACATTAATATATAGAAACACACTCAAAAACATTATTAAAATATTAACTATACATACACCCAATTACACAAAATTATAACATACAAAGGGCTAAATTACATTATGTGTACTACCCATTACATTTCCACTCAACACCGGCATTCACCATTTACTTCACAAAGCTCCTCTATACTCAAAATTAACAAGCACGCTACATTTAAGTGATTAATTTAAGCAATTAAGAACCAGAGCACCGCTTAGTACGAAATTAATAAGTTATTTTTAATTACTATAATTACGAACACGGAACACACGAGATTAATTAGCTGCTAATGATCCAACGTCGAGTTTACATTTGCGGTTAATGATTTGTGAACGAAATTCAACTAGCGTTGAAGAATTTTAATATTTCACCCGCAAAAAGCGAACACATCGCGTTTATTTTGTTTTAGTTCAATTAATTCTATAGATTGACGTTTTGTTTGTCAGTGTTATGTATTTATAACATCATTAAGGTGTTAAATGAGATTGATACACATTACTTTCTGTTTTATTCTTCACTAGCTTTCCGCCCGCGGCTTCGCTCGCTTTGTCTTAAACATAATAAATTATATAAACCTTCCTCTTGAATCACTCTATCTACTAAAAAAAACCGCATCAAAATCCGTTGCGTAGTTTTAAAGATTTAAGCATACATAGGGACATAGGGACAGAAAAAGCGACTTTGTTTTAAACTATGTAGTGATTCTTGAAGACAATCTGATGATTTTTATTATTAATTATTTATGACACTTTATTGTACAATACCCATAATAAAAACATATAATTTACCATGGAAAACATGAATATGGTAGGTGCACAAAAGGCGGCCTTATTGCTTAAAGCAATCTCTTGCAGACAACCATAAAAATAAAGGACATGTATACGACTGGTTAAACGCGAATGATTATTAATTAGGGTAAAAGTGGGATAGATGCCCCACTTTTTGAAATAGCCTTATAATTTTAAAAACATGAATCTTATACGTACACTTTGTATGAATATAGCTAGGTTAATTATCTGTTTTGAATTACTATATCTATTTTTTATCCTATCATTTATAGATAATGTGTAATAAACATTTTTGTAGAACACCTTTTTTGAGGATAGATGCCTACCTAGTTGGATAGTTGCCCCACCATGAAAATACTAAGGAGGATAGATGCCTGTAGAGTGGGATAGATGCCTTACATACTCTATAAACGCGATATCTAATAAAATTTCTATGATAAACCAGCAAATGTCATGTTAACATAGTTGTTCTGTTGTCCAAGAATATACTTGCGCTCGCACTCCTTCTTTTCTTTTGTATTTTCGTGGCGTGATTCTCCTACCATCAGTATAAGGGCAGATCATTAATAAGTAAGTATATGTACATAGCAAAAGAAGCAAATTAAACGAGTAAAATTGGTTAACATAGAGAAAACCTCTGACGCAATCAGGTAAAAATATAAACAGTACCTATGATTATCGATAAATACATGTACATATGTATTGAGGGATAGATGCCCTTAGAGGCCCCTAAGGGCATCTATCCCTCGAAAAAAAAGGGGCAACTATACTTTTTGATAAGGATAGCTGCCCCAGTATTTTTTTTTTATTAAATAAAAACAAAAGAGCCACTATTTTCACTTAGATTAGTAATTAATGAACCAGTGTATAGACATAATAAGAAATATAGTGAAATTTATTAATACTTATAAAGTTATGCAAAGGCAAATATCAACCTTTTTAAATTTTAACGTGTTCGTGAAGTTCGCAGCGAAACACGTCTTCACCAAACAACAGCTCATGCGTACCCGAGGTGCGGGGTGATAGGAGCTCCTATTTAAATCATTAATTCGTAGTCACGACTCTGCAGGGAAGTGAGGTTTTTTGAAAATGAGGCATCTATCCCGGTGCGGCATCTATCCCACTTTTACCCTACATTGATTTTAATATCAATTTTTATTAGCAATCTCACAAATAATCATTGCATCATTTGAGCAGTTTTTACAGTGTATCAATGTAGCGTTTAAATTCATAATATAAATGGAAATTTTAGTAAATTATATATCGAATGGTTAATTAAGAATTTATCGTACGTTATGTAATACACACAAGATCAAGACCACTGACGTAAGTGTTGATTAGTCTCACAAATAAGCCCATTTAGATGTAGGACAAATAAAACGTCGATGTAGGTAAATCGTGTGATAACTTTTTTGGATGATATCAAAAGTTGAAAATAATTGGGGTATACAGGGTGTTACTTTGTGCTCTTCCTCTTTCTCAATGATATGAATATAATCAAGGAATAGGTATGCAACGTAAACACCAAGTAATAATGAAATCATGTCGAAAATAAGAGGTAGGGGTAAATTAAAAGATCATTTATCAACAACGATTTGGCGCATAGGTACACCAAAACAACATAAAAATACCTAATTATCACAGCATCTTCTCGTAGAAATATTAAATACTTACAAACAGGCAATCGTCTCTACATGCTTTCGTATAGGAGGTAGCAACGTTGACAAGTGAGCATTTTAGTATAGTTGGTTCTTTGATATGCTGTTCCTCTTGCTATTTCGGTTACAGTCCGGGCTGTCTGGCTGGCCGCAGTGGTTGCGTTTATTAGTGCGCATCTTATCTGCACAGGAAAATATCCTTAATTTAAAGTCATTTTTTAACGCGTAATTTTTAATCTTTTGCCTTTAGATAGATCCATTAGACATACATTTTTTATTGCAAGACGTTTTTTTCGTTGTTAAATAGGTGCCAGACGCAATTTTTATTTCAAAATAATTAAAATATCATCGAAATAAGTGAAATTCCATCAACATGAGTCCCCGTGAAGGATAAGTAATCACTGTGTTACTTATACTATATATAATATTCATTTTACTATTTACAATTTTTTTGCAACAATCTACCATGGTGCCTCCTTTTCCCAACGAACCTCAAATAGGACGTTAAATGTAAACTTGATAAAAACCAAATACATATCATCAAATTCATATTAATACACAAAAGTGTAATAAATATGAAAGCATCTATTAAAAATATTAGTTTACTAATTATTTAATATAAGTATTAAAAAAGGATAATATAATATAAGTAATAAAGTTATTAGTTACTTATCTTTTAAGCGGACTCATGTTGATGTAATTTCACTTATTTCGATGACATTTTAATTATTTTAAATAAAAAATTGCGTATGGCACCCATTTAACAACGAATAAAACGTCTTGCAATAAAAAAATTATGTCTGATGGATCTATCTAAAGGCAAAAGATTAAAAATTACGCGTTAAAAAATGACTAAAGTTAAGTATATCTTCCTGTGCAGATAAGATGCGCACTAATAAACGCAACCACTACCGCCAGCCAGACAGCCCGGACTGTAACCGAAATAGCAAGAGAAACAGCATATCAAAAACCCAACTATACTAAAATGACTTTTTTTAAAACGTTGGTAGCTCCCGTACGACTTTCAATCGTCTGTTGATGTTCTGTCGTAGCTGGTGGTCCAATCAGTGTACTTTAACGTAACGGCTTTCTAGTAAGTAATTGACCTAACATCATTAGGACATAAAATTCTCGAATCGTCTTGGTAAGAACCACATTCCCAATCAATATTTAATTCAAAATCCTCTACATAAACTGCACTTTGCTCTAATAAAATCCAAAACGATATATTAATCAAAATCTTTTACACACAAAAACTACTCTTTGCTCTTACAAAAAACAGTAGTTAGAGTTAGTTTGAACACCCTGTACACATAAACTATCGTACATATCACAGTGACCCGACCTCACAATCAGCAATTAACTATAATGGTTAATATTAAAATTAGCTTCACGCACATCTGACAGCCAAGTGGCACTTATCTATTAGAACCGATAAATTAAATTAGGTCCATATTCTTATAACTGATATGGGAAAATAATGGTTTCCTCTCTTAGTATCTATCTATCTAAAATAAAATAAAACGCTTTCTAGTTATCATAAAGGCCTCCTCCCAAAATGCCCAAATGTCTCTGTCTCGTGCAATCATTTTCTGGCTGTGGCTTTGTAATTTAATTCTCAAAAGGAAACTTGAGTAAAATACTTAGTTTATAATGAATCTCACCAAAACATTTTATATCAAAATGTTGGCAAGACTTGCATTCTTAAAAAGTTATCAGATCTCATGTAGAGCCAAGCGTCTAATTCTACACGTCTCAACACTACAAGCCCTAACTTAACAAACGCATTATGCCTTGTTAAAATATGTGTCTTAGCCGTTTTGCGAATTTCAGATGGAGTAAAGTGAAATTTTATCTGTGGGATATTTTTGTTTTTTTTTTTATTGTAGATAGGGAAGCGCTTGACCACAACTCACCTGATGGAAAGCTACGATATGATCTAAGATGGAACGCGCTTCCCTAATAGGTAACGGTGCACTCTTCGTAATATACAATAGTTCTTGAAGTAATGTAAGATACCTTTCACAAGATTCTACACACTAGCTATATTACTAAGTAGGTACCTACTATTACGTATTTAGTGGTCTAGCGAACAACTTTGCACTGTAACTTTATGTTGATGTAGCTGGTAGTAAAAGTATTGGCAAAAACGTTTCAGTAGATTTGAAGTAGTAGTTAGAACCTAACAAATAGCTTTGTAGCTAAGCTTTATTATTTGTTAGGTTCTAACTAAGTACTTGTTTATTTAGTGACAACTTGTTTTGATTTTCTAGTAGGTATGCCTATGCAGCGTACTTGCTATTGCAGTCTTCGATTGCCATGTAGAGTTAATAAATATAAATAATAAAATAAATGACGATCTTGCTAACGAACATTAAACTATTATACTTGTTACGGCGTAGGTATTTACATCAAATGAGCGAACGCTCTATCTAACCCCACTATGTCAAATTATTTTACTGTAAACAGGCGTAGAGCATTCTTTCGTTGTTCTTAGTGCGTTCCAAGACTCTATGCAATGTTCTAATACTGAACAACACTGAATACGAGTTTTAATTTACACTAAAAGATCTCGAAAGAATGTTCTTGCTCTAGCTCTATAGCTCTATGTTCGTTTGATGTAAAATGCACCGTTAGGTTAAAAATTTTACTGCTTGTCAATTAAATAAAAACTTCTAAAGAAGAACTTTATGCCATAGATTTAGTTACCGGGTTATGGCAACATTCCACGAATCTGGCCAAGTGTGTGTTGGTAGGATGGTGTAAAAATAAAACCCAATATTCATTTAAAATAATTGTATTAGACTACACAAGTACAAATTTCCATTTACAAGTAGGTATATATTTACAGTTTCGGTTTACATTTCAAAAGCCAAGTTATTTGTACTAAATATATACTCTATATAATAATACAGGTTAACTATAGTTATATTTATTTTTAACATAGGATATGTTTTTACATAATATGGGGACAACTGTGGGAAAAACATTGTTTCTAAGTTTATTGAAATCTGTAGATAATTTTGGTTGACCATAGAATATAAACAACTATACTAAATAATTCCCTCATATATTGTTTATAATTCTGCGACATAAACAGAATATATTTACATTAATCCTTAACTAATATTTACAAATAATTTACAATTAATAATATTGCGTAGGTAAATCAAAATGTCTGTTCTAAGTAGCGGTTTTAAATTAATTTAAATATAGCATTACAGATGGCCATTATAACAAACATACATTTAACACAAACAAGAGCGTGTGTGGCGAACACACATGTCAGAAGTGAAACTCCTTTGGAAAAATTCAAAGATACCAAAATCGTAGCTTTACTCCACGACGTGACGGTATGCCACGACGCGACCTTAAAATTTTACTCTCAACGCGCCTAAAGAAGTTTCACTTCAAAAACATCGCAAAAATATCGCATCATAGAGCAGTCTCAAACCACAGTATGTAGGTATATAAAATATCAGTAGCGCAATCGACATGTTTTTGTCTACTGTTGTCCGCTAGTCTGCGTACTAGGTGACGGCGACCCCTGTACGGGGGGTTGCATAGTCAAGTGCGACATCATGGGGGGTAGGGGTCTGCCCATGAGAGGGTGGGGGAAGTACTGCTGCAGGGGGTGCGGGTACATGTGGTGAGGATGGCGGGCAAACTGCGCCATCTTGAGTTTTTCTATTTCCGCCTCTTGGACGCGCTTCGCTTTCGCCCGACGGTTTTGGAACCAGATCTTTACCTGTGAAATAAAGAAATAATTAGTATATACTGTAACATTTTTAAATCCTCATTTTTACATACGTTATAGTAGGTATTCATATTAGTATTCTATTTGTTTATCTGTATAATGTATCCAAAAATATCTATGTCTTTAAAGAGCTGCATTAATTTTATGTAAATGATATACTTTCTGCTTGATTGAGTTACAAACTTTTTACAAGATTTGCCGTAAATAAATGTATATCCATTTAATAAAGATACATTTTGTTTTATAAGACGATTTAGTAAAATCGAAAATTTAAATTTGATTACCATAGCAATTTTTTATTGGAGTTTAGCATACAAATCTATTCATTAAAAATGCAATGTGTCGTCGTTTCAAACATAGTTTTGACATGAGAGTAATCTATTTTAGTATTACAATAATAAAGGCTTGCTTTCGTATTATTTGTAATACATATATATTTAATCTCAAATTAGTTATGCATGGGACAAATGAGGCAATGATTCTTAAGTACTTTAAACTAGCCCGGATTACCACTCAAATAAAAAAAAAAAACAGTTACCCAGTAGAAACGAATTTCTATCAGGTTAAATTGAAAACAAAAAAATCAAAGTAATTTATCTATTACTCTAAATTACCTGTGTTTCAGACAATCCTAGCGACGAAGAGAACTCAGCCCTCTCAGCGATGCTCAGATACTGTTTGTCAACGAATTTGCTCTCCAATGCGCGTAGTTGCTGCGCCGTGAAGGGGGTTCGTGGCTTACGATTCGGCTTGTGTTTGCGCAGGTTGCACTTTAGCTTTGGTGGTTCACCGTTGTGATCTGTAAAGAGGTTATACGTTAGATAATGTTGAAAATATCTACAATATTGAAGTGGGGGTTGGTAGTAGTATGGGTAGGGGTTTTTGGCACTTATGGATAGTGTAATAGTGATAGTGTAATGGTATAGTAGAATATCCGACGGTAAATGAATATAGTCATTATAGTGTAATAGGGGTTTTAGGCATGTAACTTAGGGGTTATGATTTCCTACTGTTAAGAGGACAATTACTAAGTTGGTAGATAATATTTTATATTATAATTATTAAGTTTATAAAATAATAATTGATGTCATAAAACTAATAAAGTTGATTATTATGAATATGTTTTTTATTAATCAAGTGCATATTATGAGTCCGTTTATAAATAACAATTAAAGACTATTTATTTGTATTTTTATATAAAACATCGATAAAAATAAAGACAAACTTATCGCAATTAAACCCATTATGCAGTAAATATATTGATTTAGGTTCAATTGAATGTTAACAAGATATTCGAATCTTATAAATATTTATATAAGAAATACTATGAACAGTAATTGCGTTTGCATAATTACCGTTATGGTAATATTGATTAATGGAACCATAATTTAGTAGAAATAGAACGATTTATCTTCTATCTTCGATTATGGGAATTATTAATGTTTACGCAGTTAGTGTAAACGAAATTGCAACAATAATAATATAATCGCTACATTTTTGACATAAACCTACACTATTGACCTACAGCCAAAAAATATCGTAAATATTATATGTTTTTACCTAAGGTATAACTGTTTGACAGTCATCAGTTTTATTTGCAAAAATGAATGTAAACATTACACTTTTGCAAATAAAACTCCATATTAATTACTCCAATAACTGAAGTTCATACAATTTCAAAGCTTAAACGGCTGCCGATAAACCCATTTATTTGAAAAACAAAGGTTTTTATTCGTTACATTATAGGTACCGTTTTTTTATAGTTGGCTCCTGCACTATAGATAAGACACACGCACGTTCAGCTAGTGTGGAATGACCTTTAGTTAATGTGATAACACTAATTTATTTGTTACTTAATTCTTGGTAATAAACATTATTTTTTAATGGTGACTTTTTACTTGCAGAGAAAGTCAATTTGTTTATGGTGCTTTCAACCCTGTTACAAAACCTAACCTTTAATACCTTAGGTATATAGAGAAAGAGAAAATAAATAAGATAATTTGTCCAATTTTGCGTAATTCCAACTTATACTACAAGTATAATTAAACAATAAAATAATATCAAAGAAAATAATTAGTTTAAAATTATTATTCCTAACGTCACGTCCTATAATCGTAAACAAAAATTTTATTACAAATTATTGCAGAATTTACAATCGAGTTTCAAGTCACTGGAGCATAGACGCTAACAATTTGATAACAGATAAACAAATAAAAACTATATTTTATTATCACAGACAACACCGTCACATTTCATTAATTCTCTGTGGGATAGGTCATCTTTTATTGGGCGAAATTATCTATACCAATATTATAAAGCTGAAGAGTTTGTTTGTTTGAACGCGCTAATCTTAGGAACTACTGGTCCGATTTGAAAAACTCTTTTGGTATTAGATAGCCCATTTATTCAGGAAGGCTATATACATATATCATCTCGCTAAGACCAACAGGAGCGGAGCACTGCGGGTAAAACCGCGGAGCACAGCTAGTTATTAATAAGCTAATAGATAAAAACAGTTGCGTACCTATGAACAGTTTAGTTTTATATTATCTGTGGCATGAATAATTAATGTAGGGGTAAATAATTATAGCTCTTATTTATTGATGGTCCGAGAAAAGTTGTTTCTAATGCTAGGTTATTAGTAGTGAGATGTTTATTTCTAGTGTTATAATATTATCTATTAGTAGTAAAAATACGGAAAATATCAGGTAATTTATATCACATTGATTGTTACTGTTTTCATTTTCTGGCCAATTGTTTGAGGCTTATTGCGATATTTTCACAGTCTTATAAAACATATCGTCTCAAAAGTAGAAACTAATTAGGTACCTGGCTACCTGGAGATCTTGGGTTTGATTCCCAGTTTACACTAAATATATCGATCAGTAGGTACCTACTAAAACATCTGGGAACATCAATTGTTTGAACAAAATACACTAATTTTAATAATAGAAATAATTGTTTACTCACATAAACAGAAATGTAATTGTTTCCAAGATTAGCCAGTTTTATTACAGGCACTATCAGCTCATTAGCTGGCAGTAATTAATATTCGAAATAAAGCGTTGTGCTATATAAATAATTTGATAAATGTATGGAAATCCGTTAATAATCTGATAACGTTAATTTTTATTATTGTAGCTATTTTTATAACTATTAAGGAAAATGTCCCATTCACGTTGCAGCATTTTTTATTTTTCTGTGAATGGGCGTAGAATGTTTTAATAACTTTCTCACCTTTTTAAGGTTTTAAAGTAATACTTAGATCTTTCTTATAGCATTCAAAATTCAAATGCTTTAATGAACTAAATTTATCAGTACACATCGAATTATAAAATATTTGTTTGTGATGTTCTTCATTTTTGTATTTCTTGACTTCAGTACAAAACTTTTAAACTATATTGTGGTCTATGTTACGCATAATACTTATTACAAAACAAAGACTATACAAACACAATTATTTACATGAAAAATATTACAACTGTCACGGAGTTAACAATTTCAACATATTAATCCCGTTGTCAAACACGACTCGTTTAATAGCTAATGCGCCACAAAAAAGTAAAAAAAAAATTAAATTATGTGACAGCCGAAAAAAAGTCGAAAGTGTATTAATGGCATGTTTCGACGTCAAAGCTGCCGGCGACGTAGACTGAAATAAAAATAAGGCTAGATGCAGACTTGCGACACGGTTTAGTTGCGACGATTAGGTTGTCGCGGTATTTGTGTCTGGCACCAATACGTGTGTATACGCGATAACGAAGCTATTTTAATAATTCGAAGTAATTTGTAGGCAGTATTAAATAAATATATTTATTGGTCGTTCAGAACAGGAAAACATACTATAATATAAATGATAGGGTAATAAAAATATCATTTCACCGAGAATACTACAGAATGACACTTAAATACAGCTAATAATTACTACATTCCTCAATTTCGAAACTATTTTAGATTGGATAAAGTGGTATCGCATTGATAATGCAAAACGGGAACATTGACATTCTTAATTAATGAAATCTAAATTTATTGTTCCCAAGATACAAATAGAGACACTTAATTAAGATAAAATGCGGTTTAAATTTAGTAATATTTGAATTTCCAAACCATTCGTGGCGTTTGTCGTTCGTGCACAAAAGTCTTACACGTTAATTTACTTGCCTTTAAAAATATACGTACGGTAGCTGTCTGCTTCGATTCTCTTGTTAATTGTCTAAAGATATCGAATGCAGATGTTTAGCATCTGAATTATTTACATGTTGTGACATTTCAAGCGTTGAAAGAAATACGACACGTTTTAAAGTAGGTACGTTACAATTGAATTTAAATCGAAACCATAAATTAGTAACAGGGCAATAATTTAAAAACGCAATTTAGTTTCAAATTTCGAATTTAATCGCATGTTTTGCGCGGGAACGCTCGAATTCAAAATTCGAACTATGTATTTCCGAGTCGAGATTCTGAAGACTTAAATTATGTAGCTGTCACAGATAATAAATGGCACAAGGCTATTTAGGCGAATCAATGACATTGTCAAGACGGCGACATTGCGTCTATATTTTTACGATTTCCCCGATTAAATGAATACATTATACCAACAATGTAAATCAATTACTTTCAACATTTAGTCTATCGCACTAAATTATATTTTTAACAAAAATCTAAATTAACTTCAAATTGTCAGAACCAAACAAATTTACCAACCAGAAGGCACCATCAAATTAAAATAAAAAACCCAAAAAATACAATACCTACAGTCCAAAACTCCTTTTTTAAAGTCGGTTGAAAATTTATCATTAGTTAAAATTTCTATTTTTCTGCTGACGGTACCAAATCGGGCTAAAAAGACAGTTGATATATTAATGAGCATATTTGCTTTTTGTGTGAGCAGTACCATTTATCGTGCGAAGCGTGGTATGTCATTCATTCCAATATTTTAAACGATCGCTTTTCTTCGTTTTGTTAAATCTTCAGTGGGAATTAAGATGTTAAATGTATCTTCTTGGGTTAAGTATTTATTAATTATACACCGCTTGAATGTTAAACTATTCTGTACAGACATGTTAAATATTCTCTGGCATTTAGCAGGTAAAAAGCGAAAATTATTTTACAATTGGAAGCAATAAATTCTTATCTTACATCCAACGAACATCTTCATAGCGTAAATAAATAATATTTAAAGTACGCGCTTTCCAAATAAAAGCCTGTACAAATAATATTTATTCCAAACGGTAAGTTCCAAATAAAGCTTTTTATACACCGGAAGATTATAAGATACGATGATAAATCTATGAAAACACAAAGAACTATAATAGAACTATTAACAAGTCTTCCCGGATTCCTTACGACCCACAACATTTATCTAACGATCAAACGAAGTGTCTCTGAAGTCATTCATCAGCCGACTCAATCGCTTTAAAATACGGGCCATACAAAACTCGGGACTATTTAGCTATTTAACCCCATTAAGAAACGTTCTATTTTTGAACTATGCTTCTATATTCAAATTTTCAATTCCATTATTCCATTTGTGAAGCATAGATGTAGATTCGTTTTTTCTTTTTAAATTTAATCTATGATTGCTCAAGTAGGTACCTACCTCGTTTTTAAACGTTGACAACAAAAAATTTAATTATGATAATTAATAAAAAGCATGTTCATATCAGTAGAAATACAGCAATCAACATTATTAAAATACGTTAATAATTAACGTTATAAATATAAATAGATTAATAATAAGTTATTCTATTAACTGTGCTCACAGTAATGAGTTGTTTTATTACGCGATTATATTGTTTTGACTGTTATTATGATTTATTTTAATGTTTAATACAACAAGAGCTTAGCCAAGGTTTTAAATGACGTTTATAAATTTTAATTCGTCTTAATTATCTACGAATTAATTATATACCATGCTAATATTTAAAATACTTTTTTTATGTCAATTGGAAAATTTCAAGAGAAAACAACTTTGTCTTTAACTACACAGTCAAAAAATAAATTATATCACCAAATAAACACGTGACGTATTATTTAAATCATTTGTGTCTGACGATATTTAAATTTAACGAAATTTACATACCAAACAAATCGTATTAAAAGCAAAAGTATGTAAAACGAGATTACCAACCAAATCCTTGTAGTAAAATCGTTTATACAATACATATATAAATTTCATTAAATATTTAAAAACCATATCCACATTTAATTTAACTGAATGCCGTAATGAGCCAATAAAACCGTCAATCAAAGATTTTGTTTTACTTTTGTCTTGGAGAATTTAAAGTCTATTTAGTGGCCACACCACGATTAAGTGCACAGAAGTTATGCATTGAAGTCACTTTACAAATAGCCCTATTCAATGGGACATTAGGATTTTGGCTCGCTGCCAAGTTTTAAATAGTTCTAAATACGCCCGTTTGATGGCCTCTGATTTTAGTAATGAATGTAATAATTTGTAGGCGATGTGAATGTATTATTAATGTATTATAAATGTATTATATTGAAGACGTTTTGAGTTTTGACTAATAAAATTTTGCGGGAAAGAAATAAATCATACTTTATTGAATTTTATAACTAGTACATTATTAATATCCATCAAAATTATAATATGGTAAAAATTAATTGCCATGAATTGATGATCTTGCAAAAACTTAATATATGGTAATCGAAGAAAGTTTAATAAATCAAGGAAATTTTATTCATATATTTTAATATAATATTAAAATATATGAAAAAGTATGGTAATGTTTTTGCTGACGGTACCAACTAAGAGTCGTGTCAGTCTTGTTACGCGGTAATTGATTGGGAATGCTTCTATAATTAGGAGCATGACTTCGCTGCGGACTGTACCTAACATCATGTATAACGTCTAACTCGGCTTGAAATCTAAATTAGTGTTAAACTTTCAATGTTTCTGAGAATTACCTATTTTTAACAGATTATTGTGAAGTTATTATCATCACGCTAAGACCAACAGGAGAGGAGCCACGCGGGTGAAACCGCGGAGCACAGCTAGTCTGTGATATAGCTATGGTTTGTTATTGCCTAAATATTGCTGAAATAAGTCTAAAATTTAGATTTTTAATTTTAGACATTTCTTTTTTTGATTGTAACTTTAAGGTTAGGTACACGTGGAAATTTAAAATTAAAACAATGATTATATTTTATTTAAATATAAACACATAAATATAACAACTTGATAAAAATCAAAACCAATTAATAATTCGTGTTGATTTTATAATAAGTTGTATCAAAAGGACCCGCTGATAAAAAACAAAGTTAAAATGAAGTTACAAAGCGGTCATTTACCTGCATTTTATATTTGTACACAAATTGTTCTGACTAATATAATTTAATTAATATAATAAAACTAGTGGTCATCCCCGGCTTCGCCCGTGGTACATATTTCGCAATAAAAGGTATATGTTCTTTCTCAGGGTCTAAAGATTGTCTGTGCCAAATTTCAACAAAATCGGTTGAGACTTAAGAGGTTTAAGCGTTTATATATATAGCGATAGGAGAACTAATATATTATTGATATACCTATATGATTAATTAAAGAACTATAAACTCATAAAAATTTAAATTAATGTTTTGATTGCGAAGTTTTATGTTCTTTATCAGTAATATGAACTGATTGTACAGTAAGGTGATAATTAAATTGTTTATTAAATAGTAGGACGCTATTAGTTTTGTTACTTACTAGCTTTCCGCCCACGGCTTCGCCCGCGTAGTCTAAAACCCCGCAATGTTCCCGTTCCCGTGGGATTTCCGGGATGAAACCTATCTGACGTTCTTTCTCATGTCTCCAGTTATATTTCTACTGAATTTATTCAAATCGGTTACGTGGTAGAGGCATGAATAAGAGACCGACAGACAGACACTACTTACTTCCTAACGTTTTTATTATTGTTAGTAAGTAAGTAGATAGTAAAATATATTTGTAGGTAGTTTACCTAACGTATTGATTATAAATTATAATTATTCTACATGATTTGTATTTTAAATTTCAACTGGGTATTAGGTAATTAAACATGGTTTACTCATAGGTAAGTAAATAATATTATTTTTTCAAGTTCGAAGCTCACATTAACATCACAAATAACAAGTTGTCTACGGTTAATTTCGCACAACACGAAACAATTTATAAATAATAATAAGAACATATACCAAAGTAATGTTTACATCAAACCATCCCGTAATTTTTCTAATATCTATTAATTTTAATAATATAACCCTAATGTCTTTATATTCTACAAAAATCGCAATCTCCGCACATCGAATCATCCTGCATATCTTTGATAATAACTTAAAAAGTCTACCAGATTTTAAGGTACCTACCAATTGATTTTTTCCATTCTAACATAACTAAAAAAACTAAAGCTTACAACTCTATAAGTTTTTCAAATATATTATGTCAGATATTAATAAATGAACAAGTTAATGCACACAGCGGGAATCCGCTCACCCACGCCGTCGCCCACCTAAATAATATTCTATGTCTATGCCCATTATTATAGAGTATTCAAGAAATGTGAAGAATCTATTGTATGGATTGTGTCTATGGTACTTTGGATAAGGTATTGGTATAACGGTTTGTGGATGCTGGGTAAATGTGAAATACAGAAGGTAGGGGTTAGAAATTCGATCAAGGAAATGCTGTTTGTTTTTCTAGGGATTTTGGGATTATAGCATTATTGAAGAACATGACATCGTTTACGTAATATGAGATAAAAATAACTTATATTCATATTATATTGCTCTACAAACACCTCTATCCAATAAAGATATCTACTCTGGACAAACAGAAAGACAGAGAGAGGGATTGAGAGACACTCCAATGTTATGTAAATTTTGAGGTAGATCATTAGATAGAATATCTACCTCGTATATTGAAATTTAAAATATAAAGCTATGTATTGGATAAGTATTAAAATGTAAAAATGATGACGTGATGATGAATAGTTCTTTGCAATAATGTAGTTATTATAAAGTACATAGGTAGTAGGTACCTATTAAGTACTGTATATATTTATAGGCGCAATAAAAACATTAATTCATTAATTATAACGAATAGGAGTTACACTTATAATTTCATTAAAGCTGAAACAATGTAATGTACCTATCCTAGAATTACGTAATTTGTACGAAAATTATTATAGCCTTGTGATTCATAAAAAATCGACAATTTCATATTACAATTACCTACACTACACGCAATGTAAAAACTACTAATTTTATAATTACAAAGAGTGTAGATACCTATCTATATAAGTATCTCATGTTTTATTAAACGGTTTTTATAAATTTGATTAATTTTAGCGTACAGATAGCAAAGAATAACTTTGGTATCTACTAGGCTATATGCTTTCACGAAAATAAATCTTTAACTAACTAGATTAAATAACGAAAGTTAGTTTGTATGAAAAACACAATAAGTGAGCGAAACCGCACGAAAAGCTTGTAATATCACAAAAATAAAAAATATAAATAAGCCACTTAATAAGTTAAAAAGGAGCGTATTCTAAAACCATTAGCAAAATTCGTTCTCCAAATTAGAATCAAAACGCGTTTCCAAGAAGGCCCTATAATTTATGTTTCTACAATAATATACCGCTCGATGACAAATTAACCAATTCTCTACGCATTATTATTTTAATTAAAACTTGTTTCTAATAATTTTTAAGATTGAATACAAATTATAATTTATAGAGAGATTTGAATTCATTCTGTTGAAAAATTTGTATGACCATATCATGGGAGATTAAAATCGATTTTTTTGATAGCAATTTATCGATTCTGTTAAATGTCTAGTTGATTAGGGATATTGGAGTTCTTTGAATTGTTTTGTTCTTTTTCGCTATAAAATTGTGTGGAGAGACTAAAAGGTTATAATAATTACAGTAATTTGCGATACGACATTAATAAAAAATCAAAATATAAGACTAAGTATTAAAACATTTCTTTAAACCAATTTATTATTATCCGCCTGGCGTCGAATTACCAAATTATTCAGATTTTACTATGACTATCTCATAAACAAAGTTAATGAATATTAACTCTATTTATTAGAGTCATTTATATTTACTTTTGAGATTATTAAAGTTAAATGAAACCTAAAACTTTTTCCAAAGAGTGTAAAATATCCAAGAAGGTAATATAATTTCATAGAAAAAATAAGCGAATAATCGTTAATTTTTATACGACAACTTTGTATCGATTCATAAAATTTTATTAACATAAAACCAAATCAGGTACAAAAACAGTAGCGTAAATATTAAAAACAAAGTTTTATGGTATATAACCTGTTCTGTTAATATTTAAATGCTAATTTACATACAAATTTGGTAGCTATCCGATCGTAGATTTTATGGATATTACAGTTTTTATGTAGCGACCGATGGCTTTTCTCAATTAGTCTTCATTCATATTTATTAATTTATAATATTATTAATAGAACCAGTCACCGAGAGGCAATTAAGACTATGGGTATGTTATTTACATAAATGATTAGCAAAAATGAAATGTTTATTACTTATCTATGATGTTTTTAAGAGTGCTGTAATAGAGAGATTTAGTTAATTTTTTAGTATGTTAAGACTGTACAAATAGGGCTACATAATATATATTTAGACTAGGACTAATAATATCTTAAAGTTTAATTAAGTAGTGTTAGATGGATTCAAGAACGCACATCACTAGTCGCGGACACGTCCCCTCCCTAAGGCTGGCAGATGCCAGTCGATTGCGCGGGTGAGAGCATTGTGTGTGCGCTATATTCTTTTGGCTACATTAAAAACTGTAAATTCATTCAACGTCTCTTTAATTTCCTATTAGTTGGTATCTATTAGATAAACTAATGGGTAATAAATCTGACCCGTTCTTCAAAAACCTAATTCATGTAGGTAAAGTTGTAATAACTACCTATAATATTCATTTAAATGAGTGTTTTTAAAATTATTCAAAGCATAAACTGAGAATAATGTGCAATTTTGCGAAAACAACGGATTTCGTGAGGGAATGTGGAATAAAAAGAAAAAGACATTATAGGCCTAATGGGCATTTCAAATCGGTTACCGTTTGTAGCAGGCGAGAATTTCATTTTTGTTATATTTTTTGTTTTGGATTGTATGGAAGTTTAGAATAAGCTGGTAGGTAGGTACTACACTAGTCAATTATGACTCTATATTTGGTTAAAATATTTTTTATTGATTGTTGTAGGTCAAAATAGGTACAAAAATAGCACGAAGAAGTTTTTCTCCATAGTTATGAACGCATAAAGCTCTTACTAGTAACGAACATATTTTGTAAATAATCTCTATGCATCAATGTTTGTCAGCAAAGTAAATCACTTCAAAGGGATATTGATTTAAGTAAATGTAACCCACTAGGAACAAAGCAAACGCATTGCGTGTGGTTAAACATCAGTTAAAGCAAGAGTTAACTCGTAACATTTCGCTGACAATTATACTTTAACTAGCCACTTAAACCACAACAGTTTACCATCGTAACTTACTGTTCGGCGAAAAGCTAAAAATATATTCGACACACCATACAAATTTCAACCCTATCGCACTTGTCTTTAAGGTCTATTCAGCCAATTAGAAATGTTCGCGAACTAATTTGTGCAGGAAGTATGGATGGCGTGATGCAACACAGTACCGTATAATCTCCACCTCTGATGTTATCAAGAGATTTATTATTTTCTGTCATCGTCCAAAAGACGTTACCACGCGTCAGTTGAGCCGCTAAAGTTATCTGCGATCTTCGACCTTATCCACACATCATAGGACAACAATTCCCTTGACGACCACGTCATTTATGGACCTCCCATGCCGCCGGCACTATAAACAATCCCCCAAACAATTAGAACCACAATTCGTAATTAACTGGAATGGAAACGAAATATCGATAAAATTGTTTAAAATCGAATGCAGGCCAGACATTCAATCGAGCGATTCGCACGCAAACGAATCGATTAATCGCTTCAACCGCCAGGCGGAGCCACGCGTCAATAAAATACTTGTAAAACTATCGCGAAATGAATTAAAACAGATGGCGAGCCAATTAGGGAAGGCAATCGAGCGAGTATCGAGCGAAAAAAGTGAAGCCTTCGGACAAATTTGTCACATATTACAAGGTATTATGGTATCAATTCGCAAATGGGTTTAGTTATGTTTTGGCTCACGGTACCGTTATTTTGATAGACAAATATGGGGGTTATCTTGGAGTACACTCGCAAATGCTAGTATTTATATTATACGGTGCTAATTAGTAAATGTTAAGTTAATTCCCGATAGCACGGCCTAATTGGTTACCTTAATTACTCGCTCGAGCATTTTGTACGAACCTTAAAAGCGTTGTGGTGTTCAGTGGCTTTAGCGAAAATATTATAATGAGAGTAGAATATTCAATTAAACGCATATATGAATCCTTTGACAAAATAAAAAGCCTAAAAGTAACTATGCACTATGTATTCTTAATTATGTTTCACATTTAAAATTACTGACTTTTGTAACTCTACAAGATCCGTTGGCAAAAATGTCACGTCAATTTCTTTAAACACAAGATATTTTAATACTACCTATTCGAAACTAAACGAAACAATACAAATAATTTCATTATTCAAGAATAAAAGTAATTGAAAGAAAAGTATATAAATAGCTAATTAATTCTTGAAGACTTGAAAAACAATATTTACGAACGACTACAAAGTTCACTGTTCGTTCAACACATGCACAAGAGGTCAATATAGATCGGCATCAAATCATATTATTGTATAGCTAATACTGCTTTTCAAATTCCCAACAATAATCAATCTTATCGGAATAAAAATCCAAGCTAATTATATAATACAATCCAACATAATGGCTGACAGTCACACCGTGAAAGCAATCGGCTCTTAATCGAAATCCCTCAAGCGTTTTGCATTAGCAATTTAACATTCGTAATAGTATGGTAATAGTCTATTATCCTGGACCGTAAACAAATAGGAAATACAGGTAATAGTCGTATTAACGCGTATTATAGTTCGTAAAAGCGGTAATACGGTCGCAGGGTATTGTACCTCGATAAAACTGGTTGTGTTTTATTTTTCAGTCGCCCGTGATTCTTGAGATACGCGCTTGCAACTTATTCGGTGTCACATGAGGCTTAACAAAGAGTAATGTTAATAATAGATATTGTGTACAATTGAATAAGATTGCTTCGTGTATATTATACGTATTTGTATGCTCAATTTTGTACAAAACTGCTGCTTAGAGTTGGATAAGAATTTGATACAATGATATCTTATTACGGGAAAATCGGTCAATAATTGTTATATGCTATTTAATATGTAAAACCTCAGATCTATTAGCAAAAATCATTTATATTTTTGTAATAACCATTTTCGTCTTCATTAATTAATAAGCGTTGTTTCTTTATTATAAGTTATAATTGATGATATTAATCTTTTAAAAACTATAAGTAGTAGATATTTTAATAATAAACACTTTTGTCTGTACCTATGCATATGGAATTACTTCATGTTTTATATTAATTTAAATGGATAAACAAATGACAACGTATTTTCATTCCATTTCAAGAATATTTTTTACAAACAATGTAAAATAATTCTTATATTGTGCACTATTTTCTATTCTTATATTCGATAAACTATCTAAAAATGTCACCAAGATCTTATATTTACAATAAGTACGTCTTATTCGTAGATATTGGCTAATATTCCCGCATAACTGCATTATCATAAAACATATTTTACAAGCAAATCCGTTTCGCATTATCTCCAAACTAATTCAATTAGGTACTTCCTCCGCTATCATGTCTACGAATAAAATACTAAAAAAATTACAGTTAATTAATGAAAAATGTAAATTGAGCGTCAGCCGTTCCGTGCGTTGTCGCCATTATTATACTCGCATGCTTCAATATAATTTTGTTCTTGCAATTTTATCAATTAAAAGCGAACAAAAGCATGTTAAGTGTGTAAATATCATAATGTTAAGCTGTAATGCAGCTTTCAGGATGTTTTTGCGGCTTATCGCTCATTTTTCAGTAAGCTATGCGTTCGTGTGAGAAAGTGCATTTAGAGGTTATGTTTTTTTTCCGTTGCCGCGCTTTTCGGTTTTACTTTTTTAGAGTCATGGCATGGGACAATGCGTTTAGATTTGACTTTCATTTGTTATTGAATATCGCAAATAACTAAGACGTAGTTACGTGAATAAATACGTGAAAAAGTAAATAATTGAAATGTGAATGCAGGAATTACGTGATACAACTAGAATCTAGACTTATTTATATAAATGTCCTAAACATGTTTACCTACTTTCAAATAGCGGAACGGTGGGAAAGCAAGTACAAACACTTTCATTTATCGAAAGGTTTTAAGTGTTTAAAAAAGTTAACAAAGTCTTGCTAATGAAATAAAATCATTTGCGTTTACAACGTTTTTATAAGCGAAATAGGAAATGTGAGTAATGCTCCTGTAAGAAATTACCTACATGACATGTTTTATTAGGGAATTAATTAATTGGCAATGTTCATACACATTTAATGAAATACATAGTTTGGGCTGTGAGTATTTTAAATTGATTATAATACCTTTGCAAAAACAAACTTTTCATACATTAAAGAAACTTATTCAAAATTAAATTTACAAGAGAATTGTGAAGGCTTACAAGATCTAAATATGATAATTCTATAAACTACAAATAACTGTCATTGTGAGGGTATTATGCAAAGTCGTCGGCCATGTTGACGCGATCCCGCCTTGCCGCCATTTTCAAATATTGTTTTCGCATTTCGACAGATCCGCTATTTATGTTTGGCTTATGGGTTTATTTGTTTGTTTGTAACCGGTTTTAGAGGATTTTCGGCTTGTGTTTCGAAGGTGTCTGTGAATTTTGTAGTGGCGAATGTTTGTTAAGTCGATGGGTAAGGTTTAAACTTTAAAAGGTTTAAAAAAGAAGTAATTGTGCTGTGATACGGACTAGGTACTAGGTAAAAGCAGAGCGTCTACGACAGCGATATTTTGTAGCTATAATAATATGACACGAATAGATAATATCAACATAATAGTAATATAATATAGAGAGATACAAATTAGGCCTATGTAAAAAAATATAACCGTAATCATAAAAAATCAAATTAGCATCAGAGATATAATCCAATTAGAGATTAAATCTTACAAGATTTAAGGCAATTCAAGTGATGAAAACATTTATTAAATATTTATTCTAGAGGAAAATAAATTATCATTAAAACGAGCGTAATTGTAAGACTAAATAATAATTATCATAATAACATAATTGATTGTACAATTGAACAACAAAATTGCTCCAACATTCTTGATTCTTGTAAAGTTAAATTTATTAACTGCGTAAATTTTCTAATTAAGTATCATTATCATTTTATATTTAAACGAACGTAATAAGGTAATAAATATAACCGAGTCATTGTAATTATAAACAATTGAATATTTTCTATTCAACAATATCGCTTTTATAACTGTAGTTTAAAATTAATTCGAAAACGCAGTGAAAATAAATTATTTATAAACATTAGCACTAAAATAATACGGTCACGACCTAATGCTAATAATTGGTATTTAACTCTAAATCAAATAGTAGTTAGTACGTATTAAATACTTGATTTATTAATAGAAAATCGTTAAATTTAATTTCCAAATATACTTTTAAATACTTTAAATCAATTTAATAAAGTACATACAGATCATAGTGGATATAAATTCATACTGTAGACCTTCCTAACTTAATACGATATTAAAAATATTCCGTCGATGAAGATTATTCTTCTATAACTAAACAGAATTATGCAACGAACAAATATACTAATTGTACTAAAGCAATGCGTGTCAGGTTATAATTATTGCATACACTTGCAATTAACGGTGTTTTAAGTGCGTGGGTAATTGCATCAGGCGATTACATTTTTGTGTAATCGTCTATTCAATATCAGGAATTTACATTTAAATCACTTTACAAAACTATCGTGCAACCATTATCGCATATCATACTTAGACTTAATACACCTATAATTATATGCATGATTACAATTACAATTATTACAATTATTAGAGAAGCTAAAGAAAGTGACAGTGAAGAAAAAATCGTTGAAGCGAACAAAAAAGTGATTTATGTTCTGTCAAATGAAGTTTAGTTCTGTGACGATTGAACAATGCGACCCTTGGATAATATTAAGAAGCCTGAAGCGTGTAAAAATGTTTATTTAAGTTTAACAATACAATTTAATGCTCTATACTCCTCTAGACTAACAACGAAAACTACAAATAAGTAAGCATAGAATTACCAAATCGATTAAATTTCAAAGAGGAATGTTTAGAGGTAAAGCAAAGTGAAAAATAATGAATCTTACCTGTTAGATGTCCAGGGAAATGCGATTGGAACAATGGTCCAAACGAAGGCACGACGGGAGGAGGTCCCGCCCAGCTTCCTAAGGTGTGGTAAGCCGCCGCTGCAGCAGCCAGCGCGCTGAACGGGGTCGGCCTTATCGGTCCTAGCCTCTCCTTATCATTACTAGACATTCTATCATCGTCGTCACTATGTCTGCCATTCTGCAGATCTTCCACATCGACTATAGAGTCTTCCTGATTTACGGAATCTTCGTATTCTTCGTCAGACGACGTCGCATGGGCTAATACGTTTAGATTCATAGGTGAAGCATTAGATGACGGGCGCGGACATGATTTTCCGCCGGGGAGCTCCGGCTGCGCTTCAGGAGATTGCCTCAAAGGCGACTCCGGGATCGTCCGGTGATGCCTGATCATCTCGGCCTCATCGACCTGGTTAGTTTTCGTATCCGCTAGGATCGAAGCAACGCTGAAGCTGATCCTCGATGCCTTTGGCGGTTCCGTCGCTTCCGCGGGGCTGCTGGGATATCTCGAAACACTCTGTATCGCCATGTTCACTTCTTTCTCCTCGTATATTTGTTTCTTTAACATTGAACGCCGGTCAGTTCCATTTAGCACAGTTTCACAATGGGGTCGCGATCGTGGGATCGTGTACGCATGCGGGCGCGGTCGGAGGTTGACTGGCCGGCGAGGAGCGGCGGATACCCTCGCAGCGGGGAGGGCGTGGCCTGCGGGGACACGCCCCCAATAAAGCCATCTCGCTCAGCCAATCGACCGTTCGCGAGCGAATTGATCCCGGCGCGGGTGAAGGGGGGGACGATTTAGCACGCTCTTATCTCGTTAGTCTCCTTTGTGATACTCGAATTTTTTGTAGAAATCAAAACATAATTACCTTTTGTAGGGGTTCGCGTGTTTTGATCGCGCACTTTATGTCCGCCACCAGAGGTATAAAGTATAAAAATATAATGAGCAGTGAATACCGCTTGTTAAATCCTTTTGAGAGGTACGGTTCCCTTTATGAGATTAGGGCCAAAGGGCGATGCTTTGCTGAAATTCGGCGTTCTGTTTACGGATCCGTTTCAAATTAGCGCCCGTGATTTACAACTTGTATGACAATCAGACGTTTAGCGTTGTTATAAATTATTTGAATTATTATTTAGTAATTCATTACTAACGGTTGGTAGCTTTTAAGTGTTCTCATGGGAGACTCACATCTAACAAAGTGAATATTATTAATGAGGGAAAATGTTCTTGAAAAAAAGATTCGTTATAGGTAGGTAGACCTATTTGTAGGTTCCCATTTAAATTTAACTAAAGATACATTGATGTTAGCCGTTATAGGTAATAAGTCCTATGCGATTTAGGTATAGGTATCCCTATAAAAGTAATAGGAAATAATAATTGTAATACTGTGGTAATAGCTTTTTTTGCATTTTATCCATTGGCTGGTACCTAGCTGGTAGATATATCTACCTATTGTATCTGAAAGTACCTAATAGATACCTACTGACTAAAAGTAATAACTAAATAAAAAACTAAATTGTTTTGAAATTCACGAAAAAATACTTACCACAAATCCAATAAAAAGTTTAAATTTGATTGAATCATTTATTCATAAAAAAAAATTCAGCCGCTTTGAATAATATTTACTTAGATATCTACTATCAAAAAAAGATAATGCCACTTTAGTTCCATTACAAAGATCTATAAATACATTATCGCATTACACTCCGTTTCCCAAAATAGGCCGCAAAGGGTCACCAATCTTTTGACGTCCCTAACCACCCTTACCGTGTAACTAGGGCTTTTACCCTAACAACTATCTCTTTCACACACAAGCATCACCCTATCTCTGTCCCGCTCATAAACGGTGCTAAATAGGTATTTTGTATTCGGAAGGGAAAACAGTTAATTACGTGGGGTGCGAAGAAAAATTGAGTGTGTGTACCAATTTTTGGGACGCTATCTTGCGTCTTATATCTATGGAATAAGGATGTTAATTGCTTGTATTGATTTCGCAATAAGTTTGCGCTGGGATTGACTGGGTTCAGTCGAGATAAACGATGAGGCTGATATTAATAACATATTGTTGATTATAGCGATACTATTAATGTTTGACTCTATTGTAGTTATTGTGAGAAAAAAATATCGAAGTCTCATAGAATGTGTTTAACATTTTGTTTTTTTTTTCTTCGTGCTCAAAATATGACACTAGGTAGAGATTGCTAGTTATCCTTCGCATATTTAATATTAATTTTATAGAGATAGAGTCACTCTACAAATCATCAAATCATAATATCTTTTTACTTTCCATTTTATCCAATTTTGAATTATATCTTAATTATAATTATTAATATGTAATTATAGTTATTAGGTACAAACCTGCAGGCACCTATATCAGTAGGTAGGTACTATATATTATTATACCTTAGATCCATTTATATCAATAATTGATTGTTATTTGTTAGTTGTTACTAAGTATAAGCTAACAAATAAACAATAAAATTATCTTCAAACATTACTTCTTATCCTTCAACTTCCAAATATGTACTTATAAATTTTCATCAATCAAAAATAACCAAACATATCAAAAAACGGCAACGGAAACATCAGCATAACTGCATGCATGGCCTCTAAATCATATGCCCTAATTCCATGCGTGTTTCTGTGACTTTGTATTTGGCCCAAACACCAAGATACCACATCATTGGGAATGATTTGGTATTGGGACGCACGTGTGGGGAGAAAAACATTCGCTAATTACTGGTTTGTTTGCAGGTTGTCTGGAAATGTAAGGACTAGTTGTAGAGCGTGGTTTTACTTGTACGGTTACAATATTTAACGGTAAGATAATGACGCTAAAATCGTTGAATAGATTTGCATGAAAGGAAAACAGTTAAATAGAATGTTAGAAAAACAATGCACAAAAAAATCTTTAACATTTTCTGACTTCTTCTTTTGATATCTTAGTTTAATAATGTTTCTCATAGGTACCTACATATTCCTAACTCATAACAATTTCATTATTTCCTGTAGAATAAATAATTTCAATAAATTTCCTTCTACCTAAGTTAATACGTACTTATTTTACAACATTCGTTTTTAATAGGAAGTATAGTTAATTACTTAAAAAACATTCGGAAATATAAAAATCGACGTTTAAAGTCGGGTCACAAAACTAGTTCATCAAATCTCCCTTACATTTCCGAAATTCCTTTGAACACCTGCGGTCTATTAACACTAATGTCAAAATAGAATACCATAAGAAAATATTTCAGGCAAATTAGCCAAAAATTGTCCTGAATATATACTTTAAAATAATGTAGCTCTTATTGCGGTGTACTATGATTTATTTTTGTATAATTTTTTGTTTCGCAACGGCAAGAATTTTGGGGTTTTTTAGATTTTGAACTCGTAAAGATATTTAGGGGTTTCAAAAATAGTGATGTCTTGGAATATATCGATATTATTGACTATTGTTATTTAAATTAAACTCAATCTATATTAATTTTCTACATAAATTATAAAGATTTTTTTTATTAATTTTGAAATACGATGCGTAAATCATATGAAATGATTTAACATAGCCATAAATATTCTGTCAAGACCGGCAACATAATGAACTATTTGGCTTATTAATAACAACAAATTAAAGTTAACTCTATCAACAGTAGAGACATTTTTATCCACGATTGAGATTTAACTTGAAACAATTGCAAAAGAAAATTAAATTAACTATATACCTACTTCAAGTCTTCAAAATCCGACGACACATCAACGCAACCAACAAATTGTTAAAATGAAGATAACCAAAATTTTGATTTTCAATAATCTCGTTTTTTTTTTTAATATGCTCAACATATAATTGAACCTCTTTAAATTCAAGTTTTCATTCATCGATATTCCATACACAAGCAAGGACCATAGATAATTAAAAAAACGATCTGCCACAGACAATTTGTATCCTACTTCGACTCGTGTTACATTCGATGTCATAAATCATCTTTATTTTTTGTCTAGGTAAGGAAAAAAACAGGCCGACAAAAATGAATGCTAATTGACATCTTCCTACTGGGATCTGTTAATTATTAGTTAAGTAAATGATTCATCATTAACTAACTGTATTTTAGAAGTAGATATTGGTGTTCAAATCAATGATGTAGTCATGTTTACAGAGGAACTTAATTAGCTTTGTTTTTTTGAGAACTGTTAATTATAGGTTCCTATTTGACGAGGTTTTTCCAATAAAGCAAAATGAGACAATAGGAAGGTATCTATTATTATTGAAATTGAAAGGGGGAAATCGAAGATTCCAAGATATATAGGAAGCATAAAACACAGCATTACCTATATATGAAAGCTAGAATGAAATTTTAGACTTGATAGTAGGTAGGTAGGCCGACTATTCTCTTTCAAGTTCAAATACCCTACTGTGCTTTTAATATATGCTAGGACTCTTTTAACAATGCTGAAATCATAAAAAACGAAATGTGAAATAACTACAGTTTTTCCGCAAAACATTACCATTACAATCGGCGTACCATTCCAAAAACTCGAAATTTATACCCCAACTAAATGATCAAACAAAAATACTTTATGACATTTAAACTGTTCAAAACACATCCGTTACACGTCTTTGATTTACAGCCACGTTTTGATTTAGGTGAGCTCGTGTCAACCGAACGTTTTAGTTGATGTTTTTATGAGCTACAGCTCACTCACGCTTAATAGCCATTAGAGAGCTATTAATATGTGTAATATGACAAGATCGGTGCCGCTGTTCCAATGTTTTATAGGTAACGTCTCGTGTGACGTGTATTTTGATTAGTTTGGTGGACGGCAAGGCAATGAGATTCATGAACATGAATTCGTGTAGGTATATGGCAAAGCAATAAGATTCTTCAGGAACATTAATTCATGTGTGTATGGTTCCTCTCCGGTATGAAAGTTTTGTAGAATGAGGGGATCCTGCCAATGTTCAGTGTATGAGTAGAAAAGTAGGACGTAAATGGTATAATAGTAAATAGTTGTATACTAATGTCTTCGATTTTCTTCTTGCTTCTTATTGTTGTAGAAGACAGTCAAACAATTTGATCTTGAAAATAGAAATAAGTTACTTTGTATAATATCAGTGTTTATTTATTTAAAACTAGCGGTCCTCCCCGGCTTCGCCCGTGGTACATATTTCGCAATAAAAGGTAGCCTATGTTCTTGCTCACGGGTCTAAAGATTGTCTGTGCCAAATTTCATCAAAATCGGTTGAGAGGTTTAAGCCGGAAAGCGTAACAGACAGACAGACAGAGTTACTTTCGCATTTATAATATTAGTAGGGATTGAATTATACACATAACAGATCGCGATCTTTTTTGAGGCCATCTTCTTTGCACAGTGTCTGTATTATCCTATTATAGAATAGTAGAGCCATCATCAGCATTGTACGATTAACAAAAGAAACATTTACAGAAGCCATCACCTTGGCTAGACAACTTTCTGGAACGTCCATGCTTCTTTATTTTATTTCATTTAATGACTACATGTGAAGTGTGAACAGGTGCAAATATTGCCTGCAGATTCCGCTCTTCGTTTACACAAGAAACACACTTTTACTTCTAGGGCATGGCAATTGAAGTTCGACACCGCTGAACCACCATGTATAATCACTACCTACAGTCCTACCACGCAGAAAAAGAACTTCTCTCAGTGTCCAACCGTTCAACCCCATAAAAAGCCAGTGTTAGCGTCAAACGATGCATCCAAAACATGGTCGCCATTGTCGCGAAGTGTCACAGGCGTGGCCCACAAAAAGCACTTATTTGTTCGATTCCAATGAGGAATTTTAATCGACAACAGATAAAACTTTTTGCGGACACCGACCGCATTCCCTTCAAATATTCCGCGAAAAACGTCCCTTTATCGTTCCAATTAAAATTGCGGACGCAAAATGGCTTCCGAACCGCCATTTTGACGGCGCGCGTATAAAAAGCGCGGCCTACCGCGCACTGCTAATTTTGGAGTTGTAATTTTCCGTTTTGATTTTGATTTGAATTGTTAATTACTGATTGTAACTAGATGGCGTGCGTCGCATAATACCGTGTGACTATACCTACTTCGTATTTAGCAACCTAATATTTCTATGTCGTGGTATATTTGTGTGAATGTTGTTATTTGACTAGGTGCTGGCAGCGTTAGCTACTATTAAGTATTCTGTGTTACTGGTACAGATAAACTACCTTAGATTTATATGAAATTTGTAATAGATTTAGCTGTGAGTTACTTTGAATACCCTATACTCTATATTGCTTTTGAATCTAATCTAATTTATAGAGCTAGTGACCAGGCCCCCTATTCGTGAAATAAGTAATATGTATTTTGTGTTGTTAAAAATGCCTACACAAAACAGATAAAATTTTTAACTAACTACAGTACAATTGACGTAATAAATCGTAACTAAGCACAATGCATCTACTAGGTACCTACCTAATTATTCTAAAAGGTAGTAGCTATAGCCTATAAATAAATCAAATTGAAAAATCCTGGAATCGCAGACATTATTCTGCAGTGCGTCTGATCCCTTACATTCTAAAGCTTCCTATCGTATGAATTACATAGAGACGTTTCTTCCAGCTACTTAAATCAAATACTCTTTGAAATAACATTGCTAACAAGGTCCCTTGCAGAAATGCATCATTATAATATTCGTTCCAAAGCTTATTACGATAGACTTATCTACTTACGTTTTTAATGGAATGCATAGAACTATTGATGGAATACCTATTCCAGATTTTTAGCTCTCGTTAAAATGTATTCTTACAAATAATGTGTACCTATAATTTTTATTTCTATATGTATGTATTATTATTTATTTTTATGAAATAAAGCTTCTAATAAAGCTTCAGAAAATTAACAAGAACAAGTGAATCACAAATTAAAACGTTGAACCCTGTCTATGTTTTTTACATACATAGGAAGATGTATTCTCAAAAAGGTCTATTTATGTCAATTTATTTTTTGGTAAAAATAAGTAAATCCGCTTATTTGACGAAAAAAGAGTTTGCGAAAAAAAATAATCACTTATAATACCTTGACGATGACGATGATTTTTCCTGAAAAACTTGACGACTTTATTTGTTTGCAGGGAACCTTGAGGGAAATGCCAGATAATTTTGAAGCTCGTGTGGTATTCGGGGGATTATTTTTCCGTCCCAAATGTCGGCCAATAATTTCACAATTGAATTCAACCTGTCAGTTTGACGTGTGGCAACTACCAGAGAAAATTTTCAAAAAATTATCAGTATAATACCATGTAGGTTGTACCACGTGACGTCGAATGGTGCAATTCTATTGGTCGATATTTGGGTCGGAAAAATAATCACTTATAATACCACAAGAGCTTCAAAATTATCGGGTATTTTCCGATAGGTTCGTTGCAAACAAATGAAGGAGTCAAGTTTTTAGTCAAGGTTTAAAAATCACGAGCGCGAAGCGCGAGTGATTTTTCCTGAAAAACTTGACGACTTTATTTGTTTGCAGGGAACCTTGAGGGAAATGCCAGATAATTTCGAAGCTCGTGTGGTATTCGGGGGATTATTTTTCCGTCCCAAATGTCGGCCAATAATTTCACAATTGAATTCAACCTGTCAGTTTGACGTCAACGACCAGAGAAAATTTTCAAAAAATTATCAGTATAATACCATGTAGGTTGTACCACGTGACGTCGAATGGTGCAATTCTATTGGTCGATATTTGGGTCGGAAAAATAATCAGAATAATTGAAATATGTATAATAAATAATTATTGACAACCTTCTTCTATAGTTCTAAAAATTTGTACACAAAAGTGAAAACTTTCGTCGCAAAAATTAAAACAAAGTTTTTGAATGTCGTCAAACCGTCTCGTCTTGACCAGCTTCACGGCAGGTCATTAGAAACAAATTTGTGCTTGCAAGCCTTTGTAATGCCGCTTAGAAGCTAGTTGATAGTATAGGGCAGATTAAACGATAAAACGTGTGTCGTTTTCTATGTATGGAATATTATAAAATTATGGATGGAAGTATTATTTTAATATTATGGAATTAAATACAGAAAACAATATTAAGCGGAATGTACGTTATTTTATTGATGCTTTAATTAATAGAGGTGCTTGTGGATGTGTCAGGTTAGTTGATACTTACATAAAATATTTTAACGGTTTGTTTAATTTAAATAACAAATAAGTACCTATTTTATATTTCAATCAATAAAACATCAGATTCATATTGCATAAACATTTAATTTTATAAGTATTATAGATTTATCACGTATCTATTACAATAAATCGAAAAGAAACATCTTTGCAGTGTTAAATCTGTTAATTTCACCATACCGTTTACTAAAGGCATAGTCTAAGTTTTATGACCACGTGGCGCCTACTTCACGGTGCAAAATCTTATCAAAAAAAAATGCGGCTATTTCACGCCTCACATTATTCATTCTTCCAAAAACTTGAGAAGAATAAAGGAACAATTATAGTTACGATTTATGAATAAGCTATAGTTGACCATTAAGAACTTTTTATGGGAACATCTGTTGAAAATTTTGGGGGTTTGAAGTTAACTAGTAGGTAGGTAAGTTCTATAGATAGTGTTTTAAACATAAATCAAAATTATTGAACTTATCCGCAGTGGGCCTTCTTGCACTATGTCAGCTGCGCTTTCTTTAAATATGGAGAGAAGAGTTGAAGAGTTTGTTTGTTTGTTTGTTTGAACGCTCTAATCTCAGGAACTACTGGTCCGATTTGAAAAATTATTTCGGTGTTAGATAGCCCATTTATCGAGGAAGGCAGGCTATATTATATCGCTAAGACCAATACGAGCGGAGCAACGCGGGTAAAATTATGTGAACGCGGGTGAAATAATGGTCAATCAAATATACAGAATAATATTACGCGGAATGTGTGTTATTTTATTGGTGCATTAATTAATAGAGATGCTTAAATTGGATGTGTTAGGTAGGAAAATAAATAAAATGAATTATTTTTAAAAACCGTGGAGCACAGCCAGTCTGTGATAACTTGAGGAACATAATATTATATTATAACTGATAGTCACGATTATTAATATTAATTATTATTCTTTAAAAAACACATAGTGCGTTTAATTCTGTTTACCTAACTATAGTTGTTACATTCTAAAAATACTTCAAAAATACAATAAATTAATAAATATAAAATTAATAAATTAAAATTAATAAATTAATAAAATAATAAATACAATAAATCAATAAATTTGGTGTAAAGCGCGACTTTTAGCGATTGACTTTTGAGAAAAACTTATTTACTTATCTACTCTAGAGGTATGCTTGTTTAGCATTAGGTCGTTGATTATTTTGTAGAAATAAACAGCAAATTTCGCAGAAAAACCTTGTCTAAGTCAGAGCTGTTGAGAAATCTTTAAAATAACGCAAATGTATTGTAGATATTATTTATTAGCTTAGTAAACAGTTTTTTTTGGGAACTAAACAGGCACTTGTTTAGTTATAATAAAATATGTTCTACCATTTTTGCACGATTTAGTTGCAAAACAATCATCTCATTCAAAATTATAACTGTCATTCATAATCTCTAACCGATGAACCAGTAGGCTATGCACTAGGCAGTAATATTCGAATAAGTAGGTTCAACCTCAATAATTTTTAAACCGATACGACAAAACCAGATCCAAAGTACATGGAAGTCAAAGCATGTCCACAACTAATGCAGTAAGCCGGTAGCCGAAGCATATTTAGTGAAAACAAATACAAGCAAGCCTTTGACTAATTTCCGAGGCGGCTTACACAAAGAATATTTACCTTTTGGCGCCCGCACTCGGACCGTATGCTTAGTGAAGTCTGTTTTATTAGCTTTAATGATAGGAGCCTCTTGGGTTTATGATGGACTAGCTGCGCTTCGCGGTTTCACCCACATGGCTCTGCTCCTGTTGGTCTTAGCGTAATGATATATTATAGCCTATGGCTATAGGCTATAATATATCATTACGATTTCCTCGATGAATAGGCTATCTAACACCGAAAGAATTTTTCAAATCGAACCAGTAGTTCCTGAGATTAGGGCGTTCAAACAAACAAACATACTCTTCAGCTTTATAAGTATAGATTTCTGGTCAATCGATCGTTTAATCTATACTAATATTATAAAGCTGAAGAGTTTGTTTATAGAGTAGTTTTAGAGTTAAATAGGAAAGAACGAAGTAGTAAAATCTGGTATTGAATACAACTAAATTTCAAAATTATAACCAATTATTTTTATCTTGTAACACATGTCATTGATATTCTCTTAAATATTGATAAAAGTAAACTATCCACACGTAGACAAACTTGAACTGCAAAAGCCCTATAATTATTGCATTGTACCTACTTCAAGATTCTCAATAAATTATGTCCATAAAACAGCAACTGTACCTTTTCAAGAGACACCTGGTTACAACGGCTAGCTAATTTGAGTTATATTGCATTAGTTTCTTAAGAATGGACCACCTTTGAGTTGCACCAAAATATTGTGGTCAATGGAATTGAAGTAAATGGGATCGGAGATTTATGTGTTTGCGATTGATTCTTTATTGGATGTGCTAAATGTGTTTAAGGTACTTCAAGGTGTAAGTATTATATAAATGAAAAGCTACAGAATGAATTAATTTAATAATTAAGGACGCTGTCACAAATCTGCGTTACTCAAATTTAGGTATCTAACGTCGCCACGTGGTTCGCGGGAACATCACGCTCACGTAAACATAGCGCATTCCATTTTATAGACCATCTTCATACTTGATATTATTTTTTTTGTATATTTTTATTGAAATTGATTCCAGAAGATTACTGGGAACTTTAAAAATTCATTTTGTAAGTCTAATCCTTATAAGTATTTTAGTGTATTCAACCAACTTAAAAAAGTGTGACTATTTTACAACAATTTGAATATGAATTGTATTATTGTATACAATATCGAAGCTTTTTAAGAAATGTATAAAATACTTTTTTAAGAATTATTATCATACATAATATTATGTTACCGGCAATATATTAAACCCGGCATTGTATGCAATTCTTAGTAAATGTATGTTATTCCGAGAAACAGTCGGAATGAAATAAATTAAATTCGTTACCACACATTCACATTACCTATATCTTTAAATCTGAACTTTTCCTAAGTAGCAAACACATTTGCAAATGTGGGTGGTTTTTGGGGTAGCTATTAACCAATATGAGGTCAAAACTAAAATCCAAGATGGCGCCGACGAAAATTTGAAATCTTTTCGTCATGGGTGTCATTTTCAAGGAGTTGGAGTAGCTATTAATCAATATGAGGTCAAATCTAAAATCCAAAATGGCGCCGACGACAATTTGACATCATTTCGTCACGGGTGTCATTTTCATGGTTTTTGGGGTAGCTA
>CAJQZM010039285.1:0-17502 GCA_907164665.1 Colias nastes | reverse complement strand
CTCATATTCGTTAATAGCTACCCCAAAAACCATGAAAATGACACCCATGACGAAAAGATGTAAAATTTTCGTCGGCGCCATCTTGGATTATAATTTTGACCTCATATTCGTTAATAGCTACCCCAAAAACCATGAAAATGACACCCATCACGAAAAAAAGTCAAATTTTCGTCAGCGCCATCTTGGATTATAGTTTTGACCTATTATTCGTTAATAGCTACCCCAAAAACCATGAAAATGACAACCATGACGAAAATATGTCAAATTTTTCGTCGGCGCCATCTTGGATTTTAGTTTTGACCTCATATTGGTTAATAGCTACCCCAAAAACCATGAAAATGACACCCATGACGAAAAGATGTACAATTTTCGTCGGCGCCATCTTGGATTTCAGTTTTGACCTCATATTCGGTAATAGCTACCCCAAAAACTATGAAAATGACATCCATCACGAAAAAAAGCCACATTTTCGTCGACGCCATCTTGAATTGTTTTACCCCACCAATCTATTCAACAACCCATAAAAAAGAGGATCTCAGGCAAGGTAATTTTTAAAACATAATTTTAAATTACAAATAATTGGAATATGAAACTTATACAGTTTATTCTTATAAAGTATCAAATATTTCAAATCACGAAAAAGACAGTGCACGCACAATAATCTTTTTTATTTCGTTTTTATTTTTGGCACGAGGAGCGATACACCCGTCCTTCCAAGAGCGCTTCTGAGCGCGGTCTGACGAACCGCGAGATTCGAGAACAAATTCTATGAAGAAATCGACAAGTATTTTTAATTTAGCTCATTATTGAATTAAAATTTTGATTTAGATTCATAAAAATTACACCATATATAAAGGACTATATATCCCTCAATAAGATATAGTTAAGAAGATAGATTAGGCTCTTAATTTTCCTAAAATGGTACCGTTTTAGACCCCATTTTTTTGCATTTTATGCGTTTATTGTGATGGAAAAACGTATTTCAGCGACAATTTTGTATGACGTCGTACAATTTTTATAAGATGAACGTAGAGCTGAATATATTATCTTTAAATTAAGATATTACTATGTTCTCACGTGTAATTGCTTTAAGTTAAAATGGTACCGAAAAACAGCGTGTTTTTGTAAAAATACGTTATAGCGTCCTTAATAAATGAAATGACGCTAGTGCGCGTTTTTTTATTATTAATTTTGGCTTCAAAGAACTTACATCCATTTTATAAACACGCAACCGTAATAGATAGTGAATTGTTTTAAAAGTTTATCTTTCAAGACTTCCAAGATAAATTTCTTCCAATATTCATTATTTTCAGAATGTTCGCTCAAAGTCTATCCAGTTTCCAAAGAACACTCCAACCAAGTCACAAAATCCTAATAATAATTTTTCACGCATTTACTAAACAACTGTTTCTCAGAATATCATCTCAAATTGATTTTTCCATACATCCTCAAACAATTCTATAAATATCCTCAAAAAATTTAATCAAGATCGAACCCGTGACCCGTCACGGCTGACCATCAGCTATGACGTCACTATGTACTCGACTAATTACCGTGACCAACAATATTTGTCGTCAATTAAGTATTTCTTATTCAGCTATGTCGTTCGTGACTTACGGGACTTTTAATTAATCTTTTAAAGATATTAAAAATAAGAATTTGGTATAGCGGGAATTGCTGGATCGATTGGGGTGTGATTTTGCGTGGTATGAGGATGGGGATTAACTTATATATTTCTTCAATCTGCTCAGTAGGCAGTAGTTAAAACACGTACTTACGCTTAATACGTTGTCAAAAAATTCTAGGTATATAATATACTTTTTGGTGTTAAATAAAAAATATGTGCATAAAGAAAGTACCTCTGGAATATCTGAATTTTTTTACATTCTTTGAGATCCTTAAATACGCACGTTTATTATATTATCGGTAAGTATAGAATTATATTATATTCTTTAGTTTTATCATTTATAATTCTGTACTGATAAGTAAGTAGTTAAAAATGCAAATCACAAAACAGTTAACAAATTAAAAAGCACAAAACGCATTAATTAAAGCCTCCGTATCAATAACGAATAATTATAACAATATCTAACAACATTAATCTGTATTCGAATAAAATTATACATGTGTGGGTGTATAATAAATCACTGTTATTAATAGTTTATCTTATCGAATGTATAAACGTTAATTGACACTAAAAAATAATGAACTGAACGTGAGTAAAACCATAGTATAAAGAGAACCGTTCATGTACGTACGCACTACGCAAGCTTGACGCACGCACACAACGCCGCGCCGCTCGGTTCCTACTCATGGACCGTTCTCGTGAGAGCCGCGCCATTGCTTGGAGCGGTCGGTGTTTATTAAGCTATTTGCATAGCTTTTATCTCAGACTTTGAGCGCGGCGACCGAATGTAAAAATTCCGTAACGAAAAAACCTAACACCCCCCACTCCAACCGGCACAGCGATGCGATGCTATGCAATAGCTTTACCGCGGCAGTCCTCCAGTACCACACGTATTTTTTTTAAATATCAACGTGACAAGTGACAACCCTGCGCCTCGCGAGTTTAGGTACCGTGCGCACGTAAACGCCGGGAGTCGGCCTACTTGTTCTTTATATACTATGGTAAAACGATTCCAAACTGCTATTTACATAATTAAATCCATAGCAATAACTGATTTCAAGTAAATTGAACTGTACAGAACTGCATGTTTAATTGCGAATGTATGGAACATTATCTTGGAGAAATCGATTTTATAAGCGACGCGATTAGCGGAGCGATAAAAAAATAAAGATATATCTTTGACAAATTATTTCTATAGGTAAGATATAATAATCGAATGAGTATTTCATTGTAGGTAATTGAATATTCGCTAGAGCGACCGTTGCTTTTAATTTTGTATGCGTGCAGCGTGAGATAAAGGGTAATATTAAGTAGGTACATAACACACATTAACTTAGAGGTATAATATGATAAAATATACTATAATGAACCGGAGATTTTTATTTTGATTATACGTATATTAAAGAGACAATACACAATTTGTGTACAACAATAACCCTTGGGCAAAATGTGTCTTATAACTTATCCCTCTATTTCAACTAGACATAATATAATATGTAGCATGATTTAAAGCTTTCCGCTAAACGCTTAAGCTTATACCAAGCTTTGCAATACTGACACAAGGCAGTCATTATTACTCTATCGAATTATATCCAATCATAGTAAAATATTAGGAAATCTAGGCATCACATTCATTATCTAAATTGTCTAAACTATTGACGACAGAATGATTAAGATCTTAAATGAAGCATAAAATAATAAATTGATACGAAAATATGATTTTCACTTTCTCCATAAATAATATTATATACTTTCTTTTTTACATTTATTTGTATTTAAGCGAAGTATTACTAGCTGTGCTCCGCTCCTCTTGATAATAGCGTGATGAAAAGGCTATATGGCATATATAGCCTTCCTCGATAAATGGGCTATCTAACACCGAAATAATTTTTTAAATCGGACCCGTAGTTCCTGAGATTAGTGCGTTCAAACAAACAAACTCTTCAGCTTTAAATATAAGTATAGAATATATAGACTAAGTATAGATATAAATACATAAACTCGTCTTACCTACCTATAAACTAATCACAAATAAAAAAAAACCTCAATTAAAACTTCTCACAACCCTCGCTCAATTATAATTACTTTACACAAGTTTAAGTAATTTATAGCCAAGTGAATATCTTAGCAGACCATACATGCAAGTACGATAAGCTCTCGCTCGTGGCTAAGTGCATTACAGCTTACTTAGGCTACCTGGCTAGGGGCTATTCGCTAGATATTTGAAATTACATAAATATATTTATTTATTGTATGTTTTTATTTATAGTTGTAAGAGCTATTGAGTTTTGATGTTCCAAGGATGTAGTTTTGAATATTTGGTCTAGCCAATTCAGATACTTTTATTGAAAGAATTATAAATAGTGCAAGAGAAGTACTTTTTATCGTCTAATTAACCACATAGTAATACAGTTTCTAAAGATAAGTTCTGTGGGCTTTATTTTAATAAAATAAATGTAACCTCCGCCATATCGAAATTTAGTAAATCGCATAAAGTTAGTAGTAATCCAGCCATATACAAGTTATTGCATTCATTTACCACCTAGGTTATAATATCGCCACTATAAAATATAAAACATAATTTATTTTGTATTCACTTATCACCTAAATACAACATCACCACTATAAATTACAATAAATAAATGCACTACACAATTTAGCAGAATGCGCCACTCACTGAAGTTATCTCAAGAATTATCAAGGCGGCCGAGGCGCTCCGTAATTTGTAATTACCAATGGTACTAGCTTATTAACTTATTACGCTCACGACAAACAACCAACCACATAAATTATTATATCTACAATCTGTACTTTATTAGAATTATTTATTAGCGCTGCATCGACCTTGCAGAAAAATCGCTAATTGATTCTGTTTGTTGTATAGAGTAGGGAATATGTAGAGATTTATATTTAAAGTATAGAATTTTAATTAATTTAGTAAGAACAGCATGTAGTATTAAAGATTGTTAATATAATAATTGTTATAAAATAATATATTCTTTATTAGTTATTTGCCTATATTTAATCACAAACACTTGCGTACTTAAAATTTCCTTCTTTTATATTCAAACGCAAACTCAAAACGTTTCAATTCATATAAACTTTACAATTGTTTAGTTTAGTTGTATATATGACGAAAGATTACAATTATTATTTTACAATTCACCAATCAATTAACAACACTATACAGTTATAACAGTTAACATTTGCAACAAAATTATAAAGACCACGCCACACCCATCACGACTAACCGCCAGGGTATCGCGGATCTATTGTAATTATTTCTTAATCCAGCAGATATGTATCGAGCGATCTCGTACCCTCGTATCTCGCACCATTAACAACGCTATCTGAGACCTATTCACCTTTTAACTATTGCTTTACCACCAATGTTTTGTCTTGCATTAACTGTGTTCTTGAAGGTAGTTTTGATGTGATGATATGAAACAGGAACTTTGGTTTCTAAGTATATTATCTAACGAAGAGTTAAATAAGCGACAACTATATTTTTTAATATGTAACCGCAATCATTATGACGAGGGTATTAGATTAATACATGTAACTTAAGAGAAAGTCTTTTGGTTAAAAAATATAAGGTATAACTACGAATTTGAAACCACTTGTTTCGATCATCATTTCCCGTCATCATTATGAATTCGAATCTGTTCAACATATATTGGTTACAGAATATATTATTAGTTATTACCATTTCCAACTTGTTACCTTTACAACTTAAAGTTACATAAACAACTAAAAGTTATCTCAAATATTCCTCAATTTTACAAGTCGGCTAAACAGTATTAACCCTAGCTATTGGTCGGGAAAGTATGTAGTCGTGTCGTGACTGTCCGCTTGACGCGTTCTAATGAAGTCGTAAGATGCGCGGCACACCTTAGCTAGTGTGGAAGAGGCTTTATAAAATATAATTTGATACGACTTTTCAATCGATACTGATAGGATTAGGTTTATTTTGTTAAAAATCAAAATACAAAAAACAATCTTATTTTTGGGAAAAGCTACGCTGATATTTACGACTTTACTGAGGAAGAAAAATACATTCTTTCTTTAAAATTTTGGCCTTGTATTTGCATGCGATTAAAAAAGAAAAAAACATTTTCACCACCATTAAAGACATACAAATATTACCAAAATAGGTATACTCACAGAACATAAAGAAGTTGTTCTGTGGGTATACTAATAAATATCACTATTTCATAAAATTTTAATGTTCCTCATTTACACTCATCTGTAACACATTACTAGTTAAATCCTAATTTAACACAACTCGATACCAAATGCTAATTGTTCGCAGACAGAAAATATCGCACTGATTACAAACGATAAGTGTTTGATGGTTTTATTAGCTGTTTCATTCTAGATCATTCTACGTCCATTTTGTATTTAATTTGCAGTTTCTACAGTACAGTATCTTGAGTCAAAAATGATCAATCAACAAAATGATCTAATGTCAATGAAAATTTACTGTTAACTTTAGATATGATTTTAAGATTGAAGTATTTACTATTTCAATAGGTAAAACTATTACGCGTTTTCACTTATTAAAATATAAAAGATGCTAAATAACAATTAAATGAATTCTATTATTCATAAATTTTGATTCATTGAACAGGCATTTTGTATAATTCTACACGTTTGAAAAAAATAACTTGGTGATTAAATGAAAATAATGAAAAACTACAAACAGTTTCATAATTTATTGTATTCAGTACCATATCGCTGTAATTTATTATAGGTACACATAATATTACTATACATATTATGTGACTTCCATTTTGCTTTTATTTCTTAATTTGTAGAGATAAACTACGATAACATGGCGCGCCCCTCCAAATTACTGTTTCAATGTGTGTAGTGACATCCTTACGAAGGAGTTTGTATGTAGTTGTACGTATTCGTCTTTACTCGTACAGTACTCGTAATATCTCACTTATTACCAGATTTGTTGGTCAACTAATCATAAGTTGCCGAGCGCCCAAGACAACGCACGTGTCGTTTTCATAGAATACGTCAGTGCAGCGCCATTACTAATAATAATGAGCGATTAGAGCGTGACTAGTCGAGCAACAAATCCGTGGATTTGTTTTCGTTTGACGGCCGTCTCATTACGCACACATGCGTTGTGAATCTTGGTGGTGCATTGTAAATAATTTCACAAATACTTTCAAACGTTTTGAATTTTGGAGGGGCGCGCCATTTTTTTTTTTTTTTTTTTTTTTGTGTGGTGTCTCTCAATGTTAGCCAGAAGGGCTTCTACATTTTAACGCGGACGCGGGGGTGAACTGAAGGTTCACCCTGGTAGCGACATGCACAAGGGCGTCCCCCCTTGACGGGGATCTCGAACCTCGGCTTGGGCTGTCGCTTGAGTGGAGGAGGCCAGAAGGGCCCTAATCGGACGGGGGGGCGCGCCATGTTATCGTAGTTTATCTTTACTCACATAGACCGTATCTCTACAATTGAAAAGAGCCTATAGATGCATCACGATAAAAGTTTCACTACAATATTACTATTACAAAAAAAAACTAATATTTCTTATACAATAAAAAATTCCATCTCCACCCTAAGCTATCCGCGATGCACTCTGTGTGGCACGTATTACAACTCATTAGAACCTTCGAGACACCAACATACAATTATCCTTTTACTCATCTACGGTCTACCCACCATCTTTGTTTTGGCGGGAAAATTTACTTTAAATTATTAATATTGTCCTTTGTTTGGTTGGAAATCTTGCTAAGGTCGAATTATTTTTACTAGTATACCTACATATTTAAATATTCTATACGATAAGTAGATACCTACTGAACCTAATTTGAAGAGAAAGCTTGAGAACCTGTAGAGCTTTGTACAAGATGAATATAAAACTATATGAAAGTATTAAAGTAATTTCAAAGTAGAAACCGAGATTCATATTCAACATTTGTTCTACTAAATCACATCCTACTGTAAAAGCCTTCTCTCAAAATATATGAATCTAAAACCTTCCAACAAGACTCTTTCACAACTTGATACAGGGTGTTTATTTTAATCTACGAACGGTAAAGCTTCCCAGACGCAAGTTCTCACACCATTTGACGTTAGTTTACAATTTGCTAATGTAATTTCCTCCAGCTTTACCCACGGTACATGTACGTCTGTATGCACGCTACTTATCGGCTAATAGGAAGCTACTGCTTATACAGGGTGTTTGGGAATTTCATAGACGACTATAATTGTAAAGTATCATAAATTTACTATTGTGTTATAAGTAGCGATTCATGTAAAAATAATTTTGCTGCCTTAAGTTTTAATGATAAAGAAAATTACAATCAGCTTTATATTCGTTAACTTGAGTTATAACAAAATCATGATCTTCATACATCGTATAAAAATTTTGTTATAAAACTTATATTTTTTCTATTTTTCGCCACTTCTCTATAGCATAGAAAATGTATAAAATTAAGAATATTTATTTTTTAAACTGTTCAAAATCTGAAAATAAAAAGGAGCACCATGTATACAAAAATACTCAAAATTGAAGTTAATTTTCCCACAGACTTGATTCAGTCTTGAGTGAGGAACTATTATCGTCACTTAGAGAAATTAGATCAACACCTGGGAATATGGATCAGAGCTTGTGATTTATTAATTAGAGTCATTATTAATGAGATATCGAAATCTTTTTTCTCGTTGGTTTAATTGAGGATCAATTAGAAGGTTCTGTGTTTTCTTGTGTGTTTCTGGTTGTGTGTTATAGTCCTTATTGGCTAGATTTAAATACATGAAAGGAAAACTGTTTGAAAAATTAAGATCATTGGTAATAAGGACTAGTACAAATTGTAACAAGAACTATTGTTTTGATGAAATTTTTATATAAAAATGCGCTTTACATTAATGCACTATCTATCAAGAATTTTTAATGTGTTTCCTGTTTTTCAGGAGTCAGAACTACTAGACAAAATAAATTTTCTCTTTTCTCAATTTTTTTTTGTAGTGTTCATAATTTCTATTTATGTAGATACCATATTTAAATATATATACCGATAACATCTAAACATCCATATAGAATTCCACTAATTTACACATACGTTTAATTAACATTGACTAATTAATAAACAATACTTTACCGTTTTACCGGTTTCAGTGGTCTGGTCACACCTTGTTCTGACGTCATATTTCTCTGTTTTTGGTATAATTCATCTATTTAAAGCTATTAATAAACAGCTTTAAATAGATTTTTTTATGGAATAAGCGTAAGACAGAACATTAATAAACGTTCTGTCTTACGCTTATTCCATAAAAAGATCTTGATTCCATTTTTAAAAATTCTAAATTTGTCAGACGTTTTTGTGTGTATGGTAATCTTGTGATTGATTTTACTGTTCTGGGAGCTATATTTATTTGGGTAGTATAATAATCTCTTTATTTATTAATGCTGCTACAATCTACATTAATACACTTATTAGTCGATTTCTTGTAATATTGTAGAGACATTCCACTTATGTAGTACTTATTTAAAATTATGTTATTCTGTTATTCACAGATTAAGCAGTATTATTATACATAAAGTTGACAATAATTATTTATATAGCTCTCAAGTCGAATATCAAGTGCTCTTGTATTTTGCATAAAGCAATTAGCAAGGACTTAATAATAAATGTATGTTTCCGAACAATGCCGTCACATCTTCCACTCAAATTGTGCTAATATACTTTGCTTTGTGTTGACAATTTCTTACCATATATTTGCATAACTGTGTATTTTTTCCCTAAAACCCGCATATTTTTAACACTTTCCTAATTATAACGATCGAATATTATCAACTCCCTTACGAAATCCATATTGTGTGAATTACTAAAACCATTTCTCAAGCCATGCGGTAGTCCAAGAAAAAAAAACATATGCAACCTTCATTAATATAGGTACCGTCAACAAAGGCCACTAATGCGCGGCACACGTCCACAGACGGCAGCTAAAAAAGAAATTATTCTTAATTCAAAATAAATATCCTGGCATTCGATTTGGAAAAAGGAACTCCAGTCAGTCACAATAGGATCGGCTTCACGAGCGGCCGTCAAGGAGTCATTTAAAATATATTGAGTCTAACAACAAAGCGTCGATTGTCCAGGTGGTTATAAAGTCGACGTTTTTCTACGGTGAATTAGTGGAGATTATGTTCGAATAGGGTCTAATAAATCTCTCGTATAGGTGAAGGTAAGTGTCCATTGATTCCTTGTGAGTAGGCGTGATTGTCGGTCGTAATCTTCATAAATTTTATGAGTGAAATCGAGTAGTGAAAAGGCGCACTCGAAGTTGAGACGATCTGACAAACATTGCTTGATGAATGGCCTTTTTGTGCGAATTATTGACGCTATTATGAAATGTAATTACGTTTCATACAATTATCCTTCGTATCGTAACAACTATAAGATATTGGTATCTGGTATTTATGAGAGAGTTACTTGTTTAAGTGTAAATTGTTCACACATTTGCATCTACTATTAATATACGCTTAGTTCTCTATTGAAATCTAACTCTATGCTATCACTTTCAGTTCAGCACATTATTATTTTAATTACAACTTAATTGTTGTTTAAACTTAATTGTTACTATCCAAGAACAGCTTTCCATATCCAAAAATTGAAACGTTCCGGGACCAGTTTTTCGAGCTGGCGTATTTTGAAAATGCTTTCGAAACCGGTTTGTGAAACCTTTAAGTCAATTAACAGAGCAGAAAGATTCAATGGACCCAGTCCGGTCGATTAAGAGTTGGGAGGAGGGGGAGGGGGGGTGAAATTAGCATAAAGTTGTCTCCTGGTAGACGCCAACAAATACCCTTATCTTTGGTAGCCGAGATTGCTTGAACACGACGCTTAATTGGTCATCAATATTCGACCTAATAAGGGTATGGCAGCGAGAAAGTAGCAGATTTAGTTTAATTGTTTAAATGGTCTTTAGAGGTGTTGTAAGAATGAACTATTTTTCAGTGGTGGACGGTGGTGGGAACGGATAGAGCAATATTACTACTACTATACTTTTGTATATTCTATGCATTATACAAGTACCTTACAGGATATTATTTTGACTAGCATCGTACTCTACTATTTGAGAGGTAGAGCAGACACAAACGTTTGAACTACATAGGTCATAAGCAATTAAAACAGCATTGTTTGAAGCGTTTCTATTTTCGTACTGTAAAACTCTATTAAAAGCTCATAAGAAATACCGAACGAAATTTCAAAACATTTTTCATCAACTTGTTACACAAATTTATAGAATCAAACTTAATAAAGCTTTAATTTTTTTCATCAATCCTTATAAAATCTTAAATATGATAGTTAGCACCACCAATGTTAAAAACCTAAGCCTGAATATTAATTTATCAATACACTTTTGAGAAATTAAAAGATTGAATTGCATGGCTACTTTCGTGCTGCCATACCGTGTTCCGGACGCAGGCTCCTTAATTAAGATGTAGGCAGAACGGCGCATGTTCGCTAACGAGGGGCTAACATCTGCAACCTACACTTATCCTATGCCTACTCGAAGGCTCGAGTTCTTAAATTTGTATTGCTAGGTATTTTGAGGAAGTTTTCGAGAGTTTTTTTAAGCTTAGTTTTTATGTGATTACTAGAACGAATGAAATAGTCAAGCTCAGATTTAACCCGTTTTCTAAATATTATTGTGTATGTTTTCGAAGAATTTATATATGACATGGTTTCTCATTTGATCAACATGATTCATTTTGAGTAAAGCTTTTTTCACGAAAACTTTGCAAGGGTTATGAAAAGTCATCATTTATTAAATTACCATCGGTTTGTCGTCGTACTTTTGTCCAAACACTACTACTATCCTCGAAAGTATGCTAAAAGATATTAAATACTCACAAATATGTATTTACTAGCTTTTCGCCCGCGGCTTCGCACGCGTTTTCAAAGAAAAACCCGCAAAGTTCCCGTTCCCGTAGGATTTCCGGGATGAAACCTATCCTATGTGTTAATCCAAGTTACCCTCTATATGTGTGCCAAATTTCATTGTAATTGGTTAAGTAGTATTTGCGTGGAAGAGTAACAAACATACATACTTACACATACATCCATCGTCAGAAACTTTCGCATTGTAGGAAATAGGAATTGTTCTTGAGTTCATAAAACACAAAAATCAATTATCCGCGAAGGCTTGCAATTCAACACAGTCGAAAGGTTATCGCCATATCCCGATAGATACATATTAATAAACCTCTCTCAAACGAACATAAAGATTGTACGATTGTTTAATTAAAACTTAACTTACAGTTACGTTATGTTAATTCGTTTAATTAGTTCACGCCTGAAGCGGAGGCGATAAGATACGAGTCGATTTCACTTTTGAAACCATTAATTAAATAATATGCAAAGGTTATGCAAGTATTTATTGGCTTTTTTGGTTACGACATTATGGTCTGGAAGTATATGCATGGATGGGTTCTTTACTCTTTCAAGTAAAGACAGCTAGGGCCGTATTATGACCTCTTATTGCCAGACAGTTTACGCCGTGAATTGAACTGAGTGGCAAATTCAAATAACTATCGCAATAACTATGGCTGGTGATTGCGATCATATCTAATATTAATTTGCCAGTCAGTGCCATTCACGGCGTAAACTGTCTGGAAATAAATAAATAAATAATATTTCAGGACAATTTTCACACACGGCACGATCTGATCCCATACTAAGCTTTCGCTTGTGTTATGGAAACCAGATGGCTGATAAACATACATATATAATTTTAAATAAATACTTATATAGATACATAACACCCAGACACAGAGCAAACATCTATGTTCATCACACAAATATTTACCCCGGGTGGGAATCGAACCCACGACCTCAGGCTTGGAAGGCAGGGCCACTACCATCCAAGCCGATAAGAGGTCATAATACGGCCCCTGATCGGATCTGCATGAAAGTTAGTATAGAGATAGATTTGATTAGCACATAGGCTATTACCAGGTTACCATGAGAGAAGCAGCGGCAACTAGCTAGCCGTATATAGGTACCTACGTAGAATATCCTGCGTTCTTTAGTTGGAAAGTCTGAGCCAATAGAATATCAACGAGAATATTAACCATTTGACTTATTGATAATTCTACCTATATATGTATATTAAATGCTCTACCTATTTTGAATGCTCTATACTAGGTACTATATTAAATTCATCTATAGAGTAACAACTTGAAAGTTCGAGCTTAAAATACCATTATATATATATTTTTTAATGAATCTCTGAGTATTTCCAGATAATTTCTAAAACATTTGACCTATTTTATCAATACTTATCAGACTACCTCCGACCTCGTTAAAAAACTAAAACGAATGTGATTCTTTTTATGTTACAATCACATCAACACTAATTACAAATCACTTATAATTAATATTCATTTGTAAGCACCAAAAAGGATGAAATTGACAAAATATGACAAACACTTTTATTAACCCTCATAAGTAAATCATTCAATTCAATATTCACCCGCGCTCAATAAAAATGTGTTTCTTTTTTAAACATGTGGCTATCACTTGGGTAAAAAGAAGCTTGAAGGTTAAATAAAAAAGTTAAAAAAAATCTATTATAGAACAATATCCATACTAATATTATAAATGCGAAAGTAACTCTGTATGTCTGTCTGTCTGTTACTCAATCACGCCTAAACTACTGAACCAATTTGCATGAAATTTGGTATGGAGATATTTTGATACCCGAGAAAGGACATAGGCTACCTTTTATTGCGAAATATGTACCACGGGCGAAGCCGGGGCGGACTACTAGTTATAAATAAAATTATATAAACCACTTATATTGTACGTTCCTAGATGATGTCGAGAAAGAACTAAATTATCATACACTTAGCACATGAAAATATTACAAAATTCTTAGCATTTTCGTATATTTAAAAATTGTCTAAGATGTTCATACCTACAGTAATTAGTAGTAAGTACCTACAGTAATTTTACAGCCGATTTTAGCTTGATTTACTTCACTTAAAACATTTTTAATTAATAAGTAGTATTTGAATTCATCTCTGTTGTTTAAATGTAACCTTCCTTCCTGAAATATAACTCCACTCGATCCCAGATAAAAATTAATACCACAGATAAAAAAGCATCAACCAACCGCTGACTACATAATCGACTAACGACCGATAAACTTGGAAATCGATTAAGCCCGTGTTGGCAGCGTAATAAGGCCTCATTAACCAGCCATTAATCTAAAGGAATCACTTATCAAGTCACCCGGATTAGGGTTGCCCGCCGAAAAAAGTAATAAAACCGCGGCGGCGAAAAAGGTCGCGAAAATTAAATATTGCCGCCATAAATATTTTGCATTCGAAATTAAATGTATTTGGCAACACTGCGACATCTGGCTGCGTTTGATCGTAAATATTGTTTCTCTTTCAACAAATCTTTGACGGTATTTGCGTTCAAAGGCATTGGTTTATTTGTAGGGATTTTTGTATGGAGCTTAGTTTAATTATATTTTATAAATGATATGCTGGCTCGTGCCTTCGACGTTGTTTGTGTGAGATTCATACTTATACGTAAGTAAATGATAAGTTCAAAAGTATTTTGTTTTGATAATTTCATTCGTATTTAAAGGTTTATTTATAAAATAAACGGACATATACGTTGATTTTCATCCCAATAAATGAATATTAGAATAAATATAGAAACCTTATTGAATAAAACTACGTAATTAGTTAAAAGTAGATAGTACTAAGCAGCATTGAAAAAAATTTAGGTACAATTTTGCATACTATGTTATTGCATTATCTAGACATATCACAAGTTGTACTCACTACCCTAAAACCTATGCTATATAAATAACTCCCATACATTAAGCCGGCTTGATTAAACAGGCAACCAAAATTAAAAGCGAAACCGTTTTATAAATAAAATAAATAAATAAATAAAATCTTTATTTTGCTTTAAACATGGTATTCAATGGTGATACAATTATATTAATAAAGCACAAACATGTTCAGCCAATACAAGCATGCAAAAATATGGATGGAACTCAAAAGCGGTGTCTTTGCCATTCGACCGGGCTACCTGAGTCCGCTACGGTTCGTTACTGAATTTGCGAGATTTTTGAATTATGACCGCCATTTTGAATTCTTTGACACTTTATTACTGCGACGATTTGGGTAGGTACTTGGTTACATATAAACTAGCGGCTTGCTCCGGCTTCACCTGTAACAAGATAAGAAAAATAAAGATAATTCTCAGTGTTTCTACTAGTAAAGGGTTTTCAAAATCAATAAGTTTAAATATCTGATTTACCAAGAGTCAAAACTTTCCTTCTTCATAATTAGGTTCATATTGTATCAATTTAGGTAATTTATAAGAGTAGATGCAATATTCAAATATCTATTATAATTATGATGCTGTTTCTGATAATATTTTAATTACATTTTCTTCAGTGTGCTTTGTTAAATTATGTCTTTAAATAATTATAAAATCTAAAATTACACTTAAATTATTCACTATTGCTTCTAAAATATTTACCCTTTAGTAAAACGAGAATTTACTTTAGTCAATGTTCGTAAATGTTAAAACAACATATACATACGTTTGTCATTTAAATTAAATTCTATCTGAAAATCATCAATTCATAGTAATTTGAATATTAAATGGCAAAGCGACTCTACCAACTCTACTAAAGTTAGTTAGTTAAATACATGAATCAAAATTAATAAAAATTAAATAAGCTTTACGAATAATTTCTTGCAAATAAAATGTTACTCGAAATAACGATCGTACTTTCCCTTGAATTGATATCTCCGATAAGATAATGGCTCTAGATGGCTATATAGATATCCTTATTTTACCAAAACTATAACTTTAAAACCAATCGCCTCATAATAAATTTAGTCTAAGAAATGAATAATACCATATTTTTAAGCAAAAAATCGGTGTAAGGCGCTTCATTTGAAATCGGCGCTATTAAATTTCGTCAGATGTGGGCAAAGTCAGGAGGCGGGTCCTAGCTCACTGACCTATGACACTTGGCGCCACTTTTTTTGACGTCTGTGGATGTGGCACAGATTATAAATAATCCACAACAGATTTGCTGGGTACAATATTTATGGTTAGATTAGTTTTTCAAAATTGCAGTAGGTAGGTACTAATTTTGTCTTTGCTATAGAAAGTCCCAAATCACCGGCATTTTAGATTCCGTTAGGTATAATTATAAATATTGTTCCTATTAGTTTCTGCTGAATTACAGTTTAAAAAATACGTACGTAAGGTACTTAATACACATGATCCTCTGCAAATAAGTGTCTGGATTTTTACAATCTATAAAGTATTGTGATTATTACTTATTGATTACCATTTACTGCACACTATTTTAAATATTATCCATACATTATCTGTTTTTAACTGTATATATCACAATAAGAAGATTGTATTCCTTTCTCCGATATAGAAGTTAAACAATAAAATAAACTGCATCCAGAAGAAAATTCAGTGATTGCTAAATCATTATACACTTACACGTGATTATTTTTGTGTTAAATTAGGTACATTTCTTTTTTCAGGTACTGTTTCGACTAATTATAAAAAAAAAAGTTTTTGCCGCGCTTTTTGCTGTCACATTGAAATTAGTGCGAAGTGACAAGATACAATGGCGGGTGATTAGCGCCGGGACACGTTTTTGCGGTTAACATTTAGTGCTGTCATAATTAAGATTTATATTCTCGTTATTAAATTTTAATGATTCATATAAAACCAGATGATGCGTTATTGAATAAATTATTTTTTTAAACTGCTGGTGTGTTATTTCATTTATCCCGCTCCTAAAGAAAAAGTTGATAAGAACTTCTGTTTCATGTATGTCCATTGTTTTATAAGTTTTTATACATTTAATGATTATTCACTTACAGTGTAAGCTTTTTACTTTTTACAATATCTATAACTAAATTAAATTAAGTACTGTGTAGTTGGAAAGTTTAAAAATACAGCAAGGCTGTATCTGTCTGTCTGTCTAGGTCATACCCACTGATCAGCTCTGGTTAAGATTTGGCATGGAGATACATTATATTCTGGATATTTTAAGGCTACTATTTATATGATCACTACTTAGTGAAACCGCAGGCAGAGCCCAGTCTTCTACACAGAAAACCCAACCCACACTCAGATTACATTAAAAATCAAAGCATTTTACTAACAGAAGTCAAATTTAATCCCGTTATAAATGTACTAAAAACTATTGTGAATACAATATTATTTGTAATAAATTACAATATAATAGTTGGAGTGTACAAATACATTCTTAATAAGGTGTCGTTAAAGTTTATTATTTAACTGCAGTCACTTATAGCCATTGTTAGTTTTTCCCTCCAAACATCTGTTGATAGTATATTGTGTATGGGCAGATGCAACATTGTGTTTTGTCATCATTTTGATCGTTTATATGCCGATTACCTATAGCTGTTTAAGATTGTTCTTCTTGTGACAATATATGTAGAGTATGGATTTTGATGCATATTATGTACTTTGAGAAAATGTAAGAATTAACCACATAAAGATACCTAAGTGTTCCAGCTTACAATTAACTGTAGGTATGTGAGGTATGTCCTAATCCTACCAGTTGTAATTTAATAATTAACATACAATTATCACATTATGTTCATATTATCTTTTCATACAACATGAGAAAGTTACGTTAATGAATACCTCAAAAAGGCTCGACCAATTTTCATGAGACTTTACTTGTATCTAGGATTTTTTTATTAATAATTCTTAATCAAATCAATTATGTTTTAACTGACATAATATGCTATTAACAGAACATAGTCAGACGTTTATATAAACAATAAATAAATAGGTAATAAAATAATT